>JASDQU010360551.1:0-11800 GCA_032191745.1 Picea mariana | reverse complement strand
GTTTTCTCTCCCTCTGCCACGTGTTCCTAAAAGCAACATGAGGACAAGTGGCTGGAGATATGTAGTCCATGATATCTATGTGTATATTATTCAAAACAACTACATTGCGATCCAGCACACTAGTAGTTTTATAAACAATGTTACCAAATATCACGCCGGTTTTCTGTTGAAGAAAATTTTAACCGAAACCTTTATATTAGTTTTTATCTGCTTGCTGGATTCTGGTGCTAGAGTCTAATTTTGTGGGCGTTCTACCAATTTAAGATCGTGCATGGTGGCCAATTCTGAGCAAAGATTCTGCAGCATATCCTTTGTGCGGTTTATCACTATAAACATCAGGGACGATATCATATTGTTGAACTGTAACGTACACTTCTGCATATATCGGATCACTGAAGCCCGTAAGTTGTAAAATCCGATTCAATTTATTCATACAGCCCCCATCCTTCACAAATTCTCTGGTAGCATGCTTCAAATCATCTTCCACCTCATTTTCTAATTCCCGCTAACTCATACCCTTTCTGCTCTTTAACAAATTGAAATCAACCAAGTCATCGGGCTGCGCGTGCGAGACTTGAGCTTTGGCTTTGTTCTCTTTTGTTTCTCGGAACTGCTTGTCAGCAAGCGTATTCATAAAGCTCTCCCTACAAGAATACAACCATACTCTCTTGAAGAAATCATCAGGGCAGGTTAGAGTGCATATGCAGAGACTAATCCGATCATAGGAGTCATCGTCAATTGGATGCGGAAGAACAGAAGATTGACCAAGGCGCAACATAGAGACCATTATCAAAATGTGCTTCAGCAGCTGCCTTGTTCACTGTCACTCCAGAAGGTTCACATATAATTTTGAGTTTGCTATGAAGTGATCTATCATGAAATTCTGAAGCATACCCGAATTAATGATGACTGTCAGTTAAGGCATTTGGCTGAATTTCGACGTCCGTTCACCAAGCAATTGCAACGATGAATAAGGCTTTCTTGACGTTGGAATGTGCAAAAGCAGGAGATTTGAATTTTGAATGTGAAAATCTTTTTGGCGGTTAAGAGCTTTATGCCATGTGCCTCTTATCCACCAAAACAGTTGGCTTTCGGTAGTTAACTAGTCGTTTTGAAGACCCACTTAACCACCGAAAATTGTAATTCCAAAGTTTGAAAGCCAAGACCCCAAGGAATGATTTTTCCAACCTTACATTCAAAGAATAGACCATCTAATCTACTCTAAAAAAAATTTAGAAACCAATTTTTTGACCCATTCTATGACTTCAGATTTGAAAACCTAGCAGTGCTATTTTGGGAGATAACAGTATCAACCTAGGGAAAGTGTCATGTCTTGTCTTGTTTTGTTCTAGATCTAGGTGGATCTAGGGAGATTAGTTTATGTTTGCATTCACCGATTTATCCAATAACAAAATTGGTGTTTGGGACCATTGTGGAATGGGTTTGCTGAAGAGGCATAGTTGATATAGGACCAACCTCTGAACCAATGAAGAAATAACAAGTTGTACTATTAAAATGATCTAAAGGTATCATAAATGTAGTATATGTTTCGGGTGGTTCAAAAATGACAGGTATCTCAACATCTACCTCTGATCCGGGAGGGTTCAGTCTAGAAGTTAGAGTTTGAGATATGGTCCAAAAAGGATCCTCGTTTTCAAGGCCAACAAGGACTTCAGTTGGTATTCCATAAGTGTCAACAACAAGTTATCCAGATGACTTTAGTTGGAGAATACGTCTCTCGTATCCAGAGGGTAAGTGGAAAGCATCCAAAGAATTAGAAATGATTCAAAAAATTTCTAAAGAGTCAGTTCTCTTTGCTTGTGAAGGTATGTGGTCCTGAATCTCACTTTATT
Source organism: Picea mariana (assembly GCA_032191745.1). Classification (NCBI taxonomy): domain Eukaryota; kingdom Viridiplantae; phylum Streptophyta; class Pinopsida; order Pinales; family Pinaceae; genus Picea; species Picea mariana. Next base: position 9,947 of record JASDQU010360551.1, on the reverse strand, counting down.
GAGGAGAGTCCTCCGATGGATTAGGGAGAAAGGGTTGGGAAACTTTTGGATCTTCCAAAGGTAGTCCTTGCATCCTATGTGAATGGTGTGGAGGGTCAATATTGGCTGAACCAAAAATTTTACGGAAAAAATCTATGGCCAACTATGTAAAAAAAAACACTTGTTAGTAGAATCTAGGAATCAAAACCAAGCAAACAAAATCTTCTTTTTCTGAAGTCACTAGTTGGTGATGAAATCCAATGTCGAAAAGTTAAGGCAAGAAGGGGCTGGGAGAGGGTGGAAAAGTTACGTTGACGACCTGCTTAACGACGGGTGCAAGCTCCCACACATAATCATGGGTATACCCTCCAAGGATCCCGAGTGAGTTTGGTCAACGTCGATTCCAGGTACTGTGAAGACTTTCCCCTCCACAATCACCTCATGTAAGACCCTAAGAATATAGGAAACTAAGGCTACCAAAAACAACAACAATGCCTGGGGAGATAATCGACAGTTCAATCCATGCACAAGGGCAGGGTATCTAGCCCAAAATCGACTTGAGAGGCTTCCACTCATTATTGTGGGTATACCTTCAAGCGACCCCCATAATACGTGCAATCTCTACACTGAGACCAACAAAGCAGGGTGAGTAACTCCGCTAATCTCAATGCGACCATAGGTTTGACCCTTGTGTGAGAAGGGCTTCCCAGGTCAAAATGTTGCAAATGGAATTTTACACTCCCTATCACAAGATGATATTGTGTGTTTTTTTCTTTGGAGAGTGTGTCTCACTGCCTATTCCAAATCTCTAGCCTAGCGAATGTTGGTGTAAAAGAGCCCTAGAAAAATTACTAGTTAAATTTTAGATTTTTGCGATATTTTTAAAAGATGTTGTTACTCAAGAGGGAGATGGGAATGAAAATGATGTTGTGTAAGACCTTGACCCAACAATATGCAAATAGAAATGAAAGTTGCAAATTTTTGTTCAATGAATTCTATCTACTACAGGGAGAAGGTGTTTCCGGAATGATGTAAACTACAAAATATACTTCATTTTTCTTTAAATGAACACAATTTCAAACAACCAATGAACAATGAAGTTCTTCAATGTTCTCTTATTTTAAATGCAATAAATTTTCTTATGTATGTTTATTTAAATGAATGGATAACTTCAAATTTTTCCTTTCTAAGGCCAAACCAAGGGCATGGCAGAGAAAAGACAAGAAATCCAAGGAAATCTATACCTTCAACAAGCACCCAAATCGAACTTTCAATGAAGACAAAAAATAAAAAATGACGAGAAAGTATTTCCTCAAATGCAAATGAAGAGACAACTTCTCAGTCATCAAGCAATCTAGAATACGTAATCAATCCAAAATTTCAAATCCAATCCAAGATTTTAAATCAAACAATCACTCAAATACAATCTCAGAGATTATACCCACCGAGAAAGGTGGCTAGCCAACCTCCTATTGGTACACTACGTTCGTCTAGACAAATCCCATCACTCCCTCTTGGGTATAATGCCATAAATGATTCTATCCCCATTCCTACCCAAGTTCCATCCGGAGCTTCTGGAGACTTTACTCCTCTTGGGTATAATGATGCTTCTGGTTCTATTCCGACACCAACCTAGTTCCTCTCCAGAGGGTCTTATCCACCTTTTATGGGAGGATTCAGACCCAGTGGCTCTACCACCTTTGGAGTTTCCACACCATTATTCACTTATGGTTATTAGATTCCTATTAGGGGACAATATAACCTAGGGGGGCAAACTCAATTTGGAGGTCAAACCCAATTTGGGGCATCATCCTCACCTGGAGGACAATCCCTACTTTGAGGATATAATCCATAGTATGGATAGAACATCCCTGGATCACTAGCCCAGTATTGGAATCTTCTTATTCAAGGGAATCCACAATCGTCTGGGGGGAAACAACTTCATGTTAGCTCTTTTATACCCCCTAGTTTGGGCCAGTCATACCTCGGTTCTTCCAATCCCATTTGGGGTTCGAACGTTCAACCTAGTGTCCTTCCCGAAGGGACCATCCCAAATTAGTACAACCTTGTGGCCTACCTGCCTCCGCACACACGCCCAAATTTTTTGGGACCTCCTCCATACAAACTGCTTATGGCCCTACTGGTTTACCGATGGGACTCCCTCCCCAAAGTTACCAGTATCCTCCTGTGAATAGACAATTACCTTTTTTAGCCACCTTGGATCTACCTGATTTGTATAGAATCTTGAATGATCCTATCCTGCATTCTCCCCACTGGCTCGTGATACTAACCAAATAACTGTCTGACATCCCAAAATTTGATGGTAAATCGGGAGAGGATCCGAACAACCATGTCATGACTTTCCACCTTTGGTGTTCATCCAACTCTTTGATGTATGATTCCATTCGGTTACGATTCTTCCAACGAACTCTCATGGGTTCAGTTGCAAAGTGGCATATATAACTACCATGAGGTTTCTTCACTGACTTTAATACCCTTTCCATGGATTTCCTTACACACTACCAATTACTGATCTGTTATGAAACAGGAATTGAGATCCTGAGTTCCTTCAAACAAACTAAAGCCACTCACATCTCTGATCACATTCATGAGTGGAGACAAAGATGGCGCTTGATCAAACTCGATCTTCCTGATCAGTTATTGGCGGAGTGGTTCACGAAATCATTCGTGAATAAGATCTCTTGTGATATTTCCATGGGTGGCATTGTCACCAAAGAACATGCTATCAGTTGTGCTCAGTACCTCGACCTCATTTATTCATAGACAGGTACTCTTTATGACTTACTCCTTGATGCACCTCGCCCTTCTACCACCGCTTCTTCAACTACCCCTGCTTCTTCTCATGTGGTTGACGGTGTGATTGGCACTTTCCATGCTCAAACTCAAAAAACACAAGCCTCTCCCACCAACCCCAAGTCTAATTCTCTTAATTTTCAAAATGCTATGTCTCCTACTCCTCCCACCGACAAAACCTCTGAGGTTAACTCTGTTCAATCTACCCCTTCCAGAAAGAATAAGTCTAAAAAGGGGAAGGGTAAGAATAAGGAGGAAAAAAATAACCTGCAGCCTGAGAAAGCCAAAACCCAACCTATTGATGATAAGGATAAGCGCAAACCCCGATACCCTTTCCTTATCTATGATGACGATCACTATAGGAAATATTGTCCAAGATGGGCCAAGGTTACTAAGTTCCTCCAAGGGACCGTGAAACCTCCCACACCTACCGTCTTTTATCAACCTTTCCCTTCTCAACAACAGGCCCAAATGGTCATCCATGACCAACCCTATCCCTCCACTACTTCTTATGTACTCATGTGTACTGGTGATTCCAGAAAGAATGACGTTACACTAACCACTCGAGCCAAAGATTATTCTTCCTCAAAGGACAAGGTTGACGATATACCACCTTCATTGGTTCAACAACCTCCTTTAACTTCACCTCCCAATGGTCCTCTTCATCTCGAAATACCGAGCCTTGATACAGTTCGTTGCCCTCCCCCAAAGGGTGCTGTTCGAAAGTCCACCTTCAACCCTCATGCACGTGCTGCTCAGAACTACAGTATTGTAGAAGATCTGGCGCAAGCACCTTATTCGATGTTGGCTCTCAAAGTCCTTCAAATTTTCCCTGCTCAACGGAAGGCACCACTAAAGGCTATCAGTGGAATTGATCCTACAGATACCAATTTGATAATTTTTGACCTCGAAGATCACATTCCGAAACCCCCCCCTCAAATAGCATTCAAAATACAAGTTGTTGTCTCCTACAATAACATCTGTAGGACTGTTATTGATGAGGGTGCCTCCACGTGTGTATTTTCTATTGCATGTTGGAAATCCATCATCTCTCCTCCTCTTACTGAATCACATAACATGCTTAAATCCTTCAATGGCTCTGGCTTTAAAACCTACGGTTTGCTTCCGTCGTTGTCTATTACATTGGAAGGCAAATTGATCAACATTGAAGTTGAGGTCTTTGATGCACCTCTTGATTATATCCTCTTACTTGGATGTATCTAGATTGATGCGATGCACGCCGTTGTGTCTACCCTTTTTCATGTTTTACGTTTTCCACATCAGGGAAAGGTCATCACTGTTGACCAGCTAGCCTTTTTCAACTCTGACACCAGTACTAGAAACGTCCCTTTTATTACGAAGACACCTCCTGGGTATGAGAACATTTGTGTGGGCCTACTTAAAGATTCCACTCTGATGGGTACATTCCCGATCCCACCTCCCGATGTTCCACCTCCTTTGGTTGCCTCGATCAACATGATTTCCACCTTGGTTCGCCAAACTCACCTGTCTTCCGACCCATGGATCATACCCGAACCTAGTGATTATCCTTGCTATGGAAACCAAATGCCTTCAAGTTCGGTTGAATCTTCCTATCAAGCCATTCATTGGAAAACCCTTCTAACCCCCTCTCTTGGTGATTCATCTCCTGACCTATTCCACACTGTTTTTCCCACAGAAGAGATGATTATGTCAGTTATGTTGATGGAAGATACCCTTTGGGATGATGGAAATCATTGTTCCATTCTCTTCCTCAAACAACACACGATCGAGAGGTACCAATGGATCTTGAGTCAGTCAACCGTTGTTGTCACTTCCTCTATTTCCGAGACATCACACGACGTGTTATATGAAGGGAACTTAAGTAATATTTCACCCACCACCCCCCTTGACATATCCATTAAACCTGGAGTTGTTGAAAATGTTCACATCGAAGATTCGTGCTCTACTGACGAGGTTGTCACCTATAAATCACTTTTCCAAGAGTTTCGTGACATCTTCGCTTTGAGCTATGAAGAAATGCCAGGTATTGACCCTGACATTGTTGTACACGAAATAAAGATGTACCCGGGCACTAGACTCGTCTGGTCCACCCCTGTAAAGCAGCTACTATTAAGCTTGAGGTTGAAAAACTTCTTAAAGATGGATTTATTTATCCCATGGATTTAACTGATTGGGTATCCAATATTGTTCCGGTTAACAAGAAACAAGGTATGACCCGTGTCTGTGTCAAGTATAGGGATATAAATCAAGATTGTTCTAAAGACAACTTTCCCACCCTCTTCATTGACCAGATCGTCGACGATTGCGCCAGGAATGAAATATTCTCTTTAATGGACGGTTTCTCCAGCTATAATCAAATCAACATCTTTCCCGAAGATCAACACAAAACCACTTTTATTTTTCCTTGGGGCACCTTTTCCTACCGGAAACTACCCTTTGGTTTAAAGAATGCTGGTGCGACTTTTCAACATGCTATGTCTTATGCATTTCATGATATTAAGCACATTGTACAGCCATATCTCGATGACCTACCAACGCATTCCATGCATCGTAGAGACCAGCTGACACACCTCCGAGCCATTTTCCTTCGTTGTCGGTTCTATCGTATGCGCTTAAAACCACACAAGTGTATTTTCTATGTGGAGTCCGACCGAATTCTAGGTTTTATCGTGTGACGTCGGGGGATCAGGGTTGATCCTTTGAAGGTTGAGGCGATCCTCAATCTCCCTCCTCCTTCTTCACTTCGCCAGCTTCAAAGTTTGCAAGGGAAGGAAATTTTTTACATTGTTTCATCCTGAGCTATTCTCAATTAATGCTCGGATTTACTTGACTTCTCAAGAAAGGTTCTGAGTTTATATGGGATTCCACTGCCAACAAATCTTTTGAAGATTTGAAACTGACTTTAACTCATACCCCGTTACTTTTACCACAGGATTATAGTTGAGATTACTTCCTTTATCTCTCTGCTTTGGACTCTACCATCGCCATGGTTCTAGTCCAAGAAGATGATTCACACGATGAACATGTCATTTATTATTTCAGTCGAAGTCTCACGACTACCGAAACCAAATACCTACATGTTGAAAAACTAGCCTTGGCAGCTATTCAAGTTGTCTAACATTTTTGTCACTATATCTTATTACGCAAAACCATTGTAATTTCCGATTGCAACCCGATGCAACACATTCTTACACGCCAATTTCTAGGGGGTAAATAATCCAAATGGATAGTAATTCTCCAGGAGTTTGACTTAGAATTCGAATGCGCTAAGTCTAAGAAATCCTTGGTGTTTTCCGAACTGATATGTGACCTTCCCTGCACTGAGATAGAGAATGTAGCAGAGGATTTTTTACCTGATGAATCCCTTTTTCTGATCAGTTCTGATCACCTTTGGTATGGGGATATCATTATCTATCTCCAAACTTATACTTTTTGGCCTGATTTGTCTAGCACTGACCATCATCGCATACGTTACCAAGCCCATTAGTATATTATCCTTGGTGACACTCTTTATCACCATGGGGTTGACTCCGTTTTTCGACGATGTCTCACCTATGATGAAGCTAAGAAAGCTTTGAATGACTGCCACTCTAGAACATGTGGTGGTCACATGTTTGGGTATGCTACTGCCCAGAAGATCTTACGAGCAGGGTATTTTTTGCCTTCTTTATTTAAAGATTGTATTATTTCCGTCCAAAAATTCCATTCTTGCCAAACATACAATAATAAAATAATATCACACCCCTCTCCTTTACACCCTGTAGTTTCCATTGGACCTTTTGCGAAATGGGGCATTGATTTCATGACCTGTAACCCTCACTCGGCTGGGGGGCATGGATACATTATTGTAGCCGTGGATTATTTCACCAAATGGGCCGAGGAGATATATACTTTCGATAATACTGGGAAAACTAGAGCCCTTTTCATATTTAATGATATTATTACTCGATTCGAGACCCCACAAGCTATCGTTACTGATCACGGTAGCCATTTTCAAAACTTTATGATGTCTGAACTTACTGACAAGTTGGGTCTTCAGCATGAAAACTCAACCCCCTACTGTCCACAGGCCAACGACCAAGTTGAAGCAATAAATAAAATTCTTATCACTATGCTTTGTTAGATAATAGGAATCCATAAGACCACTTAGCACACAATGTTGTTTTTGGCATTATGGGCCTATCAGACATCTGTGAAGTCTGCTACGGGATTTACCCCCTTTCAACTAGTCTACGACATTGAATTCATTCTCCCGATTGAATGTGAAATACCATCTTTGAAGCTAGCCGTCAAACTTCTCCCAAACACCTCTGCTGAAGAGGAACGTCTATTGTATCTTATGCAATTATATGACACCCGTCGTGATGCCACCCTAGTTATTGAAACCCAGAAGAAATTCTTAAAAGCCCAATATGATAAGCATGTCAAGCCATGTGTTTTCTCTGAGGGAGATCTAGTTCTCCTTTATGAACAAGATTGTGATCTACTAGGAGCCAAGAAATTTGAAGCTATGTGGCATGCTCCATATATCGTCAAACGAGTGTTAGAGAAGGGAGCGTACGAGTTAGTAGATTTTGATCGCATTCCTTTGAGTGAACCCAGAAATGGGTTTTACTTGAAGAAGTACTATGCTTAGACTGTCTCTGCATGAGTGCTTGTACTTTTACTGTACCATACTCTTGTGCATTAATTTTGTGTGTTTTTCATTATTTGGTTTCGAACCCCAACTGCTTACCTTGCATTGTGCTTGGTTTCTAGATGTCGACATCTTCCACCCTATATTGGATTCGTCGATGGTGCTAGCCATAGTACTCAGAACCTAGGCTCTACTGCTTGGGCAATCTATGCACCCACCAACGAACTTATCAGTTTACAAGGTGTTTGCCTCGGTTGTGCAACCAATAATATTGCAGAATATAGCGCAGTCATTGAATTATTGACCGATTCTATCTCACTTGGGATTCGTCACTTCGTTGTATGACTTGATTCGCAACTAGTAGTACTCCAGTTAAGTAATGTCTACACTATCCGAAGTCCTATTTTGTTATGGGTATATCTACAAATTTGTTAAGCCCTAATATTGGCTCATTACCCCTTAATTGGGGCATATTATATTAGTAATTTTATTTTAGTTATGTTGGCTTTAGGCCATTAGTTGTAATTATACCTTCTAGTCTCCTATATATACCAAGGATACATTTTCATTTTGAATCATCTTGTACTTGAAAATTTAAGTGGGGTAAAAGGAGGTTGCCCCCTCGAAGAGGCTTATTATCTGAAATTATCTCTTTTTCATGGCGTTGAGTACCTTTTCTGAGGTTTTTCTATGCTATATTGATATTTGGTTATTAACATATGGTATCAGAGCTTAAGGTCTTGGGGTTTCGCTGCTACATGTGAGACACCTTGGAATTTTCACTATAACTTGTTTTCTACAATGTTTCAGAAAGAACGTCTTGGATAATATTTATATGACGGATCAAGGTACATTGGGCTCAAAATTCAACTCCTGAGGCCTTATACTTTCGGAGATACAGCCTGTACAAGATAGGGTTCTGGAATCATCCTGAACTCAGGCATTGCGGAATTTTCTCTATAATTTTCTTTATGTAATGTTTCAGACCCTAAACTATGGAGCCTATTCACATAAATTAGTAAGGTATCTGTGGTAAAAGGTTCATCTTCTGGGTCATCTTAAATTTGTAGATACACCCTGTGTAAGATGGGGTATCTGTCTACTCCTATTGACTAGTCTCAAGAAGGTGTTCCAGGTAAAACAATTATAAATTCTTCCTAGAGTATCCAAATTGAGTGGGACTAGTTTCATTGGATCATGGACAATCTGTAGTATTGTTGGTGTGAGTTTCAAAATTTTATATCAATTATTTTGTGCGGGGAATGCTATACAAGTGAGATCTCATGGAAAGGCAAAAAATCGACAAGTTGTGGGGAAGGTACCATAAATTCCACTTGGCACATCCAATTTTGATCAGACTTGTGGCATTGCAGAGAAGAAATATTAGACAAATATATAAAATAAAGTTTCATACCTAGAAGGGCCGAAACTTGGGAGATACAATAGAAGAAAGATTTTCTAGCAGAACCACCTCAAAATCAAGGTTCAAAAGTGATACTTGGCCAACATGCCACCCAAAAAGGGAACTTGTACACCAAATAAGCATCCAGACAATCCTACTTGGACTCTTGATGAAGGTGAAGAAATGTGTAGGGACATAAATGATTTACAAAAGAAGATAGTAACAAAAGATGAACTACAAGAGATGATGGAGGGTTTAAATGGGGAGATCATGGAAGTATTGAAAAATTTCGTAATAGAGAAGACACCTGAAAGTGAAAATGCATCTCATGAAATTCATGATGAGGACACAAGGAATGTGAATCAAGAATGGAGAAACTACAACTTTGGTTTGAAGACCAACCACACTCCTAATATTGATATGAGGAAGTTTGATGGCAAGGACCCAATCACATTGATACTTCAGATGGAGCAATTCTTTGATCTCCATAATGTGCTACATGCACAAAAGGTACAAATTGCTTCTTTATATTTAGAACCTAATCATTTTGTATGGTATCAATGGATTTTCTCTTGCAAATCACTTGTCACTTGGACAATTTTCACGGAAGAAATGATAGCACACTATGAGGATACAAGGAGAAATACCTTCTTTAGCCAATTGATAAATTTCAAGCGAAAGGGTTCAGTTACCGAGCACATTGAGAACTTCCAAAGATTGAATATAAAGGTAACCAATATTCTAGATGAGCACTTGATTGATATATTCATAGGAACTTTAAATCATAACATTCAGCATGAGGTTCGCCTTTGGGAACCCAAATCATTGGAGAATGCATTTAAGGTGGCAAGAAATGTTGAAAGTAAAAATATGGATATGGCTACTAGAAGGACCAATCCTAACATCTATAGAGAGAACAATGCTCCTTATTCTAAAATACCTCAACCTACAAGGTTGACACCTCAACAATTGGAGGAAAGAAAAGAAAAAGGTTTATTCTTTAATTGTGACAGCAAGTACAGTAAGGGACATAAGTGTGGTGAGAAGAAATTATTCTACATAGATTGTGAAGAGGAAGAAGAACAAGAACAAGAACCATCTCAAGATGAAAAC
>JASDQU010360547.1:0-10253 GCA_032191745.1 Picea mariana | reverse complement strand
ATAGGATATGACAATTTTATATGCAGTTTTTAATACTTCTTCTTTAATTTAAAAATAATATATTTTTTATATTTGTCTTACTATAAACCAGTTTAGATAGTGTATTGCTCTTTAATTAGGAGGACAAATCACATTATCTGCCTTTAGAATGCTGTTCAAATAAAGAGATGGAATGGAAACGAGCCTGCAGCCAATCAAAGGTATCTGAGAAAGACGAGAACTGGAATTCCCTCCTTACCAGAGATTGGGACCTTACTGGCCTTCCAATAGCAAATCCTTCTTTAATGGTTCACGGGTCAGTGACGGGTCGGTGAGACACCGCTTTCAGTGGCATGAAGATACGTTTTGTCGGCACTTTATCCCCTTGAAGATCCCATCCCATGCATTTGTGATACTAGAGTTCCATTAGGCAACTTGTCCTTCCTTGCTCTCCTAATGGTGAACAACTCATAAGGAAACTAAGAATATAATTAGATGGTAAGGATAAAATATGTTTTGATAAATCTGTAAAATTTATATATTTCTCTATTTTTAATAGACAGCCTGATGAGTTATAATATAATATAATATAATATAATATAATATAATATAATATAATGATTAAGTTTGATTTTTTATTTTTAAGTGGTTATTAAAATAATTTGTAATCCAACTTTAGCTGATGATGAAATGTATTCATAATTCATTTTTCTTGGATGTTTATAGTGCACATTTACAACTAGTATGTGGATATTGTATATATATATAATGCTTACATATTATACTATTTTAAAGAAGAAAAAACAAAAAAAAAAAATCAATATCAAATTTATATATTAAGAGATACTATAGATCCATCTTAACTTTGAATCTCTTAAACATTTCATTAAGTTTTACACTCAAGCAAAGGCTTACACCTAAATGAATGTGATACTTCTCTAAGCATGAGGGTTTGCACCTCAAGGGATTTGATGCCTCTAACATCTAAATATTTCAATGGAGATGATGAAGATATCCAACTGCTTTCATCCTCAACATGGAGTTGACACATGTTTATATATAGAGAGATTATAATTCCATCATAGGGATCAAGTCTTTCAATGTTAAAACCTTTTATAAATTAAAAATATTAATGAGATGGTTTCCAACTCAAGCAAATTGATCCCTCTTAACACATCATGGTTAAAACATTTCAATAGTATGTTAATCATAATATGATAAAGATGTATAAAATCCTAATCTGCTCAAGACATTATATATATATATATATATATATATATATATATATATATATATATATATATATAAANTTAATAAATAATAACAATCATCCACTTCAATTCTTTTATATATATAAAGCTAATTATGTCCAAAGGTGTATATCTATTGGAGATGGGCACAATTAATCAGCTTTTAATCTAAAATTCTAATCTGATGGCTAACAATTGAAGATGCTGGCATATTCTTAGTAGTCCTCCCAAATCAATGAATGTGATTTACTCTTCATAACTTCTTTGTATTTTTTAATGCATCAGTTAACATGTTTACTTTTTAACATTTACCTAATCATATTAAGAAATTACTGCGTCACCATATGATTGCCACGTTTCACTGATTAACCTTTAGAATTACCACATTTAAGATTAACTTTTGAATTTCCTCAATTCTATGTGCGTTTTAACTGTGTATTTCAGCATTCACCAGCAGCCACACCAACCCTATGTGCGTTTCTGCGTTCACCAGCCGCCAACCACTTTGCGGCTGTGCTAATTATAATACATTGATCTTAACCACTACAGTCGATATATATAATGCATTCCTGTGAAGCTGAATAAAATGTATTGTGCAGAAAACGTTCAAAGATAAAACGCATAATGTTGAACATGACATTGATTTTACTTTAGTTGAATGTGAGACCTTCCAATTAGATTCCGTGTTCGGAAATCAAATGGTCAAAACAAAACCAGAATTGGGCATTAGAAAACACACGGATATGGCGTGTGTTGTGGAAGTGCCGTCAATCTCTGGAAGAAGAAGTTGTTGAGAAGCGTGCACCTTTTGTCTACTTTGTTGGCCAGTTATTGATGAAGCCCATTTTTATAAAATATATATTCAAGTCAAAATATTCCTAAACATTTTGTTTTCATAGCTTTTCCGTGTCATCGTTATTCTCAAGCGAAACAAAGGTGATGAGAAAATAGTAACTAGTGATATCATCATGTCTCACGAATCATGTTACTCCTCCACTATTACACGTTTTCTATTGTCTCCCATCTAAGAGATGAAGATTTTAGTGAGAGTGTTTTATTAAATTAATATAATTTTTTTAATGATGTAGAATCAATTCTTTTCCTTTAATTTAAAATTAAATTATATTTATATTTATTTAATTTATAACACATTTTTTTTATAACACTACATGACCAAAAGGACCAAAGAGTAATCATGTCCATTAATAAAACCAAAAATCCATACTGAAAATTTATTATCAATCACTTCGAACAGGGCTACTTTTAACCTGGCTTCGGTTGAATCCAAGCATGAGTCCAAGCATAAGTATTCGAAGATGTATTCGATTGATGCCCAATACTGTTGTGTTATGACATGTTAGTTACCATACAAATATAAAAGATGGAATCTTTTGACTTCAACAAATGTGTATTATGATATGTGAGTCGCCACATAAATGTAAAAAATGTGAATGCTTTCACTTAAATAAATGTTTTGAGATATTTTTACAATAATTCTAAAATGATATTAGGTCAATTAACAAATAGAATCTTTTGACTTAAACAAATGTGTATTATGATATGTGAGTCGCCACATAAATGTAAAAAATGTGAATGCTTTCACTTAAATAAATGTTTTGAGATATTTTTACAATAATTCTAAAAGGATATTAGGTCAATTAACAAATGGAATCTTTTGACTTAAACAAATGTGTATTATGATATGTGAGTCGCCACATAAATGTAAAAAATGTGAATGCTTTCACTTAAGTTTTGAGATATTTTTACAATAATTCTAAAATGATATTAGGTCAATTAACAATCATGATGTTGTTTTATGACGTATTATTTTGATTTACTATTTTGATGATGTTGTTTTATAACAAAATATTTTGATTTACTAGAATGTTTAAGTTATTTTTATAATGGATTTAAATTGGTATTAGATCAATTCACAATCATGATTTTAAATGGTATTAAGTCAATTCACAATCATGATGTTGTTTTATGATATATTATTTATCATATAAATACTATATAAACATATTGATATGGTAGCCTAAAATCTTTTGATTTACTAAAATGTTTAAGGTATTTTTATAATGAATTTAAAAATGGTATTAAGTGAATTCACCATTATGATCTAAAATGGTATTAGGTTAATTCAAAATTATGATGTTTTATGACATATTATTTACCATATAAATATGAAAACCTAAATTCTTTTGATTTACTAAAATGTGTAAGGTATTTTTATAATGGATTTAAAAATGGTATTAAGTCAATCCACAATCATGATTTGTTTTATAACATATTATTTACCATACAAATATGAAAACCTAAAATCTCTTAATCTACTAAAATTGGTAAGATATTTTTATAATGAATTTAAAAATGATATAAGAAGATGAAAAAATCTTCCTAAAAATAAATTTTACTTTGGTATGTGTATGTGTGATTAATACAACATATAATTTTTTTGGGAATAGTTCTAAAAATCAAAAGAAATTATATTTTGGAAGTATGATATCTATTCTAAAAAAATGTAAACAATAGTATTTATATAAAAATATTTAATATTTAAAATATGGAATTGGTTCTATAAACATTGGTAGTTTCGTTATAGATGTATTTCAATACTATTTTTCATAGTATTGACATTATAGATGTCAAAGATTTTGAAGAAAACTATCAACACTATTTTTCACAATATAAGCTTCATGCTTATTATCTAAGATTAAAACTAAACTATCCACACCCACTAATACAATAGCACAAACTTGCTCAAAAAAACTATATTTCACTAAAGTGTGTGCAATATATATATATTAAAATGTCCACACATGTTATAACACTTTATAAAAAATACACATTTTGCACATGGATACACTACACAAGGAGAATACACTCCATAAGGAGAAAGTATCAACAAATGTGATAAATTAAGGATGAGTTCTATTTATAAACAAAAAATTGAAGGGTGTGATGTTTTGCATCATAAAAATTTACAGTGCAATACACCCCAAGAGAGGAAAGTTTCTCCTGATGTGATAAAGGAAGGAGAGTCTCCTTTATCATAGAAATATAAATTTTGTGTGATAAATCACAAAGAAGTTTTTGGTGATGCAAGTAATAAGAAATGAAGAAATAAAGGGAGAAAGGAAGAAAAATAGAAGAGAAGAAAAAAAAAGAGAAATAGGAAGAAGGTAAATTATAAAAAAAATAAAAAATCTGGAGTCACAAACTTATTTTTCGTTAAATTGAGAAGAAAAATTAAAAATGAGATGAAATTTGGAAGATATGTTTGTGGTGAGGAGGCTTGCAAAAGTGTCAATGAGGGTCACTAGCCAATTCTACTCCAAATTCCATGAAAATTAGAGGTTTTTGAAGAATAATGTGGAATTCCTTTGCAAAGGACCTCTTCTAGATGGAATTTTTACAATGAATCCAAAAATAAAACATGAGGATACTTAGTTGGGGTTTTGGCTAGATTCCAAGTGGTTTGGAATGAGAGTGCATATACATATCAAAATTCACTATATGTTGGTGCATTTTTGTGGGGATTTTTGAGATCTTCAGAGAAGGAAAAGGAACACTAGATCATAAATTTGGAAAAAAATTATTTACTCGACATTCTACCTCCTCAAAAAACTAGACAACTTTGTCTTACTGAAATTTTCCTAGTTTTTCTCCATTTGGGAGATATAATTTTTTGCTAAAAAATTGGAGATTGGAGGAAATGCAAAAAGGATAAAGTTGGAAAATCCATATTGATGTAGACTTTGAAGGGAGCACAAAATTACCAATCTGGAAGTTGTTTTGTACTCACAATTGAGAATACTATCATTGCTCAATAGAAAAAAATATGATGGTTCTTGTTGGATTTTCCTCCATCACTAGCAAAAATTAGCCTCAAAGCTAGTTTGTAACAATGAAAAGGACATAATTGAGTAGAAAGGAAAAATTCAAAAACCCGTAACTTTTAGCTTAGAACCCATAATGAGGCACAAGTATGGTCGTTGGAAATCTAGTTTAGAGGAGATTACACATGAAGGATCAAGCTAGTTTAGAAGAGATTACATATGAAGGCTCAGAATTTATATTAGTACATCAGGGTTCATCATAAATTGAGATGAAGGATATATATCCTAATTAATACAAAAATGATATGCATAATTTCTAATAGTAACTTTTGCATGCACAAGTTTTCAAAATTAAGGGTATAGGTATAACATGTTAGGTTTAAAAATGAGCACTAGAGATATGGATGATGCAAAATGTTATTACATCCATGAATATGAAATCAAAGGTTTATATATCAACCTAACAAATGCAAAAATCGAGTTTAATGGACATTGAAGTAAGGTGCAACCTATTGAGCTAGTTAAAATAATGAAGAAATTGTAAAGGAAAGTGAAAAGCTACAAAGTAGACAATGAAATGTTGATAAGAGCTTAAGATGAGAGTAATCAAGTTAATACTTAGATACTATATATTCTGAATAATTTGCAAAGACAAATCCATAAAGATTCTAACAAAAAACATGCAACCAATGTAAGACATGCAACATCATCCAAATCTCATGATAGGAGGGATCATCACTATAGATATAAGCACTTAATGAGTTCTAGTAGAGATCATCATTCACCAAAACATTAAACTAAAATACCACATGCACTTAATACTAAGAGATACCAAAAATTTGGGAGACAAATACCATGGATGACTAATACCATGGGTCCAAAAACCACTTTTTTACTTAAAATAGATTTGAATAGGTATTAAGTAAACTTGAGGAAATTTCAAGTGATTTGATCCCCCTCTATGTATTTCTTTGAATCAAGTTTTTTCAAATTCATTCATAGTCTATATTCTTGTAACATGATTTTTTTTTAAATATTGGATTACATGTAAAAGGTCCACCAACTTCATACACTTACCCATATATAAAATTCAAAATTCCCTAACAATAGTAAAACCTTAGATGTAGCTAAACAAAATCTCTAAAAGAAGATTTCTAAAATCTAAAAAATAATAAAAACCATATATTTATGGAAATAATAATAATTATAATATGCAAAAAGAATATATTTAAAGAAGTGGTTTTTTGTACCATATTATTTGAGCACTTTAAACATACCCATAAAAGTTACTCATACTAGTAAATATGGAAAATTTTAGGAATCAATGCTTATCTTAAAGTATATAAAACTTGGCTAATCAATTTTGAAGTAAAATGATTTTATCATATAGAATTTGGGTGAATCATTTTTGTCAAAAAGACATGGAAAATTAACAGTGGAGTAAATTTACTGCATTAAAATAATTACAACTTGGAATCAATATATTGTATCCAAACACAAAATTAAAGTATCTTTTTTTTTTTTCTTTACAATATTCCTAAGGGTTTTAAATCACTTCAAGTCCTATTTAGAATGGTGAATCCACTTTTACTATACCTCCATAGTATATCCATCTTAACTTTTGATCTATCAAGTTATAAGAGACATCAAATGTGTTAAAGTGCAAACATTTTTTTAGAACACAAAACTTGAGGAAAGATTTGAGCCTTAAGATATTTATTTTGAAATAATGTTGAAATTAGGAGGATTTGTTGTAGGAAGTTGAGTGTTTGTTTAAGTTTGGTATACTGGTGGATTGTGATCCACAAGTTTAGGGCAGTGTTCTAAGTTTGGTGTTTCATCTCTCAGCTATAAATGTATGTGATTTCTTGATTAATTGAAGCATGGTTTTGTGAGAATCAATGCTCATTGTTATGTTGTGTTAATCTTTGATTTCTAATCTGGTATTGTTAACACTTGAGCCAACAAAACGTAAAATAAAATGAAGCAGAAAACAATACAGAACGTATCACACATATAACTCAGATATTTACATAGTTCACCCAAATGTTGGGCTACGTCCACCAAGCAGAGGTATCGATTGTCTTATTATTCAACTAATGGAGATTACAACAACTCGTTGACACTCATACAACCTCTATGAGCATACATGAAATTATATCATTGTACATTAGAAACTGATTATTGAATGCACTCATAACCAAATTCCAACTTAGTCTAATTTAGTTACAACCAATGCTGAATTATAGGATCTAAAATCCTAATACTGGGAAATTTGTTGTCACCATTCTAACAATCTACACCTTGACAACAATTAACCTGATACATTTCTCCTCCTTTTGTTCATCACCTTTTCTGCAAGCCAAGAGACTCCAAGCACCATCGTAGCTTCTCTAACTGTAATGGTTTTGTAAACATCTCTGCACAGTTCTCTTTTGTATGCACTTTCTCAAGAGAGACTCCACCTTCATCGATGACCTGTCTTACAAAATGGTACTTGATAGGTATATGTTTTGTTTTACTGTGATAGGCCAGATTCTTAGCCAAGTGAATAGTAATTCGACTATCACAAAGTAACTTTACTTTGTCTTGCATCCTTCCAAACTCATCAAACAAACCTTTTAGCCAAACTGTCTCTTTGCAAGCATGTGAGGCAGCTACATATTCTGGTTCTGTAGTGGATAAAGAAACAATGTTTTGTAGCTTTGACATCCAACTAATACCTCCACCTGCAAGAGTAAAGACATACCCTGAAGTCGACCTTTTCTTGTTCAAATCACTTGCAAAATCATAATCAACATATCCACAGACTAACTCACGACAGGTGTTATAGGTTCTACAGTAATCACTTGTGCCCCTAAGATGCCAAAGAACCCATTTCACTGTTGTCGAGTGCTCTTTACCCAGATTTTCCATCTACCTACTAGCAACCCCAATTGCATGTGAAATGTTTGGCCTTCTACTAACCATCGCATACATTAAACTTCATACTTCATTAGCATATGGTATTCAAGACATATATTCATTTTCTTCTTTTGTACTAGGACATAAACTTGAAGAAATCTTAAAATGGGAAGTCAAAGGGACTAAAACTGGTTTCACATTGTTCATTCCAAACCTCAAAATTATCTTATCGACATACTTCTCTTGTGACAACCAAATCTTACCATTCCTCCTATCTTTGAATATCTCCATGCCAAAAATATGCCTTGCTTCTCCTAGATCTTTCATATTGAACACCCTAGCCATCTGAGCCTTTAACCTATTGATCTTAGTTATGTTTTTTCTTGCTAAAATCATATCATCAACATGCAATACTAAGATAATGAATATTTCATTATTCAATTTCTTAAAGTAGACACAATGATCATACTCACTCCTTGTATAATTCTAGCTCACCATGAAAGAGTCAAATTTCTTGTACCATTGTCTGGGCGACTGCCTCAGACCATAAAATGATTTCTTGAGCCTGCAAACAAATTTCTTGTTGCGATTATGAACGAACCCTTCAGGTTGTTCCATGTAAATTTCCTCATCCAAATCTCCATGTAAGAAAGCAGTTTTAACATCTAGTTGCTCCAACTCCAAATCAATCAATGCAACTAATTCTAACACCATTCGAATTGAAACCGTCTTTACAACTAGTGAAAAAATATCATGAAAGTCAATACCTTCTTCCTGAGAATATCCTTTCACAACCAGCCTTGCTTTGTACCCTTCCACCTTATCATCAACATCCTTCTTCAGCTTGTAGACCCACTTGCAACCTACATTTTGTTTGTCTCTTGGAAGTTCTACGAGGTCCCATGTAGCATTTATCTCTAATGACTTCATTTCATCCTTCATCGATTCTTTCCATTTATCACTGTTAGAACCCTTCACAGCTTCCTGATAGCACGAAGGTTCATCACTGAGTACTCAAAGAAACTGGCTAAACAAAATCATCATTCCTTCTTGGAGGATTTCTGACTCGCATAGATCTCCTTAGGGAAGTTTGTGGCTCATCCACAATTTGTTGACTCTCATCATTACCTATGTCTTCCTCTGCTACAGGAGACTCTTCATGAACATCTTCTGAAACTTGTTGATGTTCACTTTGATTGGTTTCAAACTGAATTTGTTGATACTTTGGTGCTTCTTCCTGTTTCATTTGAAAATCTACATTTGATTTGATGAGAGATGATTCATCAAATATTACATCTCTGTTAATGGTGTTCTTGTTGGAAGTAGGATCCCACAACCTACACCCCTTCATACCATCACCATATCCAACAAAGATAAGCCTTTTTTATTTTGGATCTAATTTAGAACGTTGATGTTTTGAAATTAGAGCATAGGCATCATAACCAAAATCTTTAATATTAGAATAACTACAAGAGTGACCTATCCATACCTCTTTAGGAATTTTTCATTCTATTGTTGCTGGTGGTCATCAATTCACCAGATAAAAAGTTGTAGATACAACTTCTGCCCACAGTTCCTGTTGCAACTTGGCGTTACTCAACATACTCCTTTCTCTCTCTAGAAGAGTCATGTTCATGCGTTCAACAACTCTGTTTTTTTGAGGAATGTAGGTAGTGGTTTTATGCCTATCAATCCCAAATTCCTTGAAATAATTCTCAAACTCCATTGACATAAATTCACCACCATTACTAGTTCTTAAACATTTAATGGATTTACCAGTGCTCTTTTCCACTAAATCTCTAAACTGCTTGAAAACTGTAAATACATCATCTTTACTCTTCAACATATATACCCAAACCTTCCTAGAGAAATAATATATATAATTTACAAAATATGATGATCCTCCATATGAAATAGTAGGTGATGGTCCCCAAACATCATAATGGATATATTCTAGGATTCCTTCACTAGCGTGTTGATCTAAAAATATGACGAAGACTTGATGAACTTGATTAAATTAAATTTGCAAGTTAAATGTTATGTGTTTTAATGCAACCGGATCAATTTGCAACACATAATTAAAGATGACTTATGTAGAAATAAGCATATACAGCATCATAAATGATTGAACATAAGACATAAACACAGCAACTTGATAAAGGAGTTCACCCCACTCCGGGCTACATCTCCTGGTCCAGCCTCCAAATGGATCTTTTATATTAAATTGCTCAAAGTGCTTAAAAATAAGTCTTACAGTGCTCAAATCAACAAAATGACT
>JASDQU010360544.1:0-11793 GCA_032191745.1 Picea mariana | reverse complement strand
AATGGTTTCATCAATGATCAGTAATCAAGTGGTTTATGTCATGTTCGACTTCAACACATGTAATCACATGGTTAGATTCGTACTTTGGGCGACGAGATTGAAGGCTCTGGATATCATCTCTTTTGTCCAGGTTGCGATGGATTATGTATAATTTACTACACATAGATCCACTGTGTATGTCTCGTGGCTATGTCGTCTCAATTTGGATTTTTCGCATAGATCCACAGTGTATTCTTGGTGGCTATGCTATATTTTGACGGCATGGATCCACA
This sequence comes from Picea mariana, assembly GCA_032191745.1. Taxonomy (NCBI): domain Eukaryota; kingdom Viridiplantae; phylum Streptophyta; class Pinopsida; order Pinales; family Pinaceae; genus Picea; species Picea mariana. The sequence goes on along the minus strand of JASDQU010360544.1, from coordinate 11,521 downwards.
GTGTATGATTGGTGGCCATGACCTATGTCTACAATGTCATCCGTCTATGATCTGAGTATGGGAATGCCTACCTCAGAATTGGTATATATGATATTCTGCAAATGCTTGGTTGTTCGCAGGTTTCCGATTAGGTGTGCTCCTAGTTTCCGACACACACATGCAGCTTACAAAGTATTTCAGTTGTCACTGATTCCAACCTCATACTTTGGGGGGCATTTTGTTACCCATGATTTTGGTCGTCATGATGATGTATTGATGATGGTGTACCCAGGCTCTTCATAAGAACCTTCTCTTGAGAAAAGTTACTTTCATCTCTTCCCAGAAAACACATTTTTGAAGAAGGTTCGCAGGCTGCTAATATATTTGGGTGCGAGAATGCCTGATTCTCGCATGCTTCTTTAAGCCAGGGTGTGAACTTCTCGCACTGTGTTGAATAGCCAGGGTGCGAACTCTTCCTAAAGCATGGAAAAAGATGAATTCTCGATGTTTCTAGAAGGGAATCTTCTAGAAGGATGGGTTGGCATTCAAATGGTTATCCTTGTACTGGATTCCCTGATATTTTGGGATCATTCTTATCCAAGTAAATATCTCATTCTCTCCTATATATTGAGGGAATTCTCATGGAAAAGGTTAAGCAAGATTCATTGGAGAATTGGTGAAAGAATTGTGTGAAGGACTTAGCTTGAACAGCAGCTTGGAGACTCTAGCAAGTCTATCAAGAGGATTTGATCTTCTTCATGCAAGGATTGAGCAAGTGTCTGTGTTGGAGCCAAGAACCATCGAAAGGAAGCTTGCGACATCAAGGCTATCAGGTTGTAATCTTTACTTTCAATTAATACGATACAGTGGCATGTCCCTTTCCCATAAAGCTATTTCCACTTTATTGTGTAACTCCTTGATCATACACATAAGTTGACAATTGAATACATTGTGCTATCTTCACTTTGGTTGGTTTGTGTTGTCTTGGTATTGACCTCACGAGAGCACCAGAGCTAAGTCGGAGCAAAAAAGACCCTAGGAAGTGATATTAAGGTATGTTACTTGTTCCTTCCTACTAGTTAATTCAATGGTCAAAACTTAGGGAAAGAGTCATGTCCTGTCCTGTTTTGTTCTAGATCCAGGTGGATCTAGGGAGATCTGTTAGTGTATGTACCTACCAATTAGTCCAATAACAATGGTTAAATGAGCATACCAAAATTTTAACATGGTATCAAAGATGGTATCCTTCATAACATTCTAACCATTGGAAGGAATATCGTCAGTTTCCCCTATTTTCAGCCTCGTTGAGCACTTACAAAATCCACCAAGAAGCTTTCCTATGAAGGGCGCATTTTTCCCTCAGATCAAATCTTCAAAATTTTGAAATTGAAAAAGTAGGGTTTCCTCATAAAACCCTAGGTCAAGGTGTCTAGCATCTAGAAGGCTTCATTGAAAAAGAAGTTCCAGTGTTAGTTGCACTTCCAGTTGCAACATCAATTGCAGTACTAGTTGTAGTTCCTCTAGTACAGTGAAGTTTTTGGTAGCTCATTGAGCAACTTATTGAAGGATGTTGAAATTATTATTGCCCTAGATCATCTCACTAGCTATTCTTCCGACAATTCCAGCTAGGGTTTATGATTTTGCAGTGGAAGCAAACCCTAACCCAATTTCATTGGCACTTTTAGTGAAGTGTTGGGCCTAATTCTTGGTTTTCCTAGTGTGCCCTAGCCTAGAAAACCTTCTAGTGCACTCGGTCAGTAAAAACGTCAAGGTTGATTTTTTGAGTGAGATGGGTTGAAGTCAAACCTCTAGTCAAAGTTAAAGTTATAAGTTGACTTTAGTCAAAGTATTAGATTGATTAAGGAGGAGATTTTATATTTTATTTGTATTATATTCCCTAACTCATATTTCAGTCAAGAAAGCATATTGTCTTAGTATATCTGATAGGTTGGAGAGAATACTTGTCATCTTGATTGAAGGAGACTCGGAAGAAAAGCAACAACACTCATTCTTGGAGATAAGACTCCAGGTTCCAGGTTTGATTGATTGCATTGATAAGTTTCCAATTTGCACATATCAAGTTTGATAATTGCTACATTACAAGTAAACACTATAGTTGTGACAACAATCTTTGAAAGGTTCTATTACTACTAGGTATAATTAATACTCGGTAGCAAGTGAGTATTATTGATATAAATAGCCCAAGCCACCCAAGATTTGACACAAGTACAAGGAGTCCTTGTAGAGAAACGTAGTACTGCAGAACGGGAAAAGCTTGATCTCCAGGCAAAGTTCGACGAAGAAAAATCCCAACTACAAAATGAAAAGGAACAGTTGCTCACAGAGCAACTCGAAGTAAAATAAATGGTCAATAGACCGCTTCGCTCTGTGATAGTCATAGAAGTAAAGGTCGAAGAGAGAATTCCACAGAAAATAGTACAACTTGAACAAGTGATCCAGTAGCTACAACAACACATAGCATATTTGGAGCTACGCGAAGTACCTGAGACCCCTCAAGATGTAAGAGAACAAAGGGAAGTAACCGCCAGTAGCGCAGTTGAGAGACTGAAGGCTCTTGCCAGAGAGTGCAAGTAGCTGAGTAACCATAGTGCCCAAACATATGAGAAGCTCGCTGAGAATCCAAAATTATAGGCACTGGAGTCACAACTCCAAGAAACGAAGTAGCACACAGAGATATTGCAGGCGCAGCTGAAGGCCCTTTCAGTTGTAAAAAGAATGAAGCGGTCTCAAACGCAGTGCACCGTCCAGCAGCAGATCCATACGATTCAAAGAAAAGTGATGGAATTAACTCAATGGCTCCAACCTGTGCAAGATAAGTCATATCAGTTGTTCACATAGGTCGAGAGCCGAAGAGCAGAGCTAGAGCAGGTTTTTAATGCAGCAGAACAATGTCTAGAAGGGACAGTGAATGATGTCGTAATTCATGAGTTCGTTGAGCAAGAGGTCATAGCACAGCAGCAAGTCGAAGCAACTCGAGCCAAGCTCAAGGCGTTCGAGGAAGAACTAGTTAGACCAAAGTGACTCGGGATGAGTCACGGGTGAGTGTTGGGGGCATGTTGGCCCTTGACCAAGCTTTGGGAGATTCTTGGTCATGTTGACCTATTTTCAACTTCGACAGCCTGTCGAAGGAGGAGCACAAGATGAAGCAGAGATCATGGGATCTCAGCCCCTTTTTGGGTGCTTTTTTGGATGTGGGAATATGTAACGGGAACGAGATGTCATCCCATGGGTTTACCCATGTTTAGGCCTATTTTGTAATATATAAATAGGTGCTTAGGATAGATAGAAGTAGTCATGCATCTATGTGATGTTAGTAGGCAAGTAGGTTAAGTGCCAAGATTTGTATCTGTGTGATCATGACTTGTAAGGATTTGTGCATACTGTGTGAAACTAGCAGAGTTAAGTGCAAGTTATTGTAGGAAGATTGTGGAGGGCTTAGTGCTGGAACGCAAGGAAGAAGGATCTAGCAAGCTGCACAGATCATCTATCCTGTGCGGGGTAAGGGTTTTGAGGCTCTGTGCTTGTAACCGATTGACTGAAGACAATAAAAAAGAAGAGTTGGTGGACGTAGCCCCAGGGTGGGGGTGAACCACGTAAATATTGTGTTGTTATGCTTTGTGCTTATCTTAATGTGTTTATGACTCTCAAGCTAAGTGCTTTGATATAGATAGATCTACTTATGCTTTGTTCTATGAATGTTAGATCTGACTTCTATGAATGTGCTTAGTGCTTGCTTCTGTTAGATCTGATCCATCTGTTTGTGCTAAGTTCTTAATTACATTAGATCAGTGTGAATGATGCGATGCTCTATTCTATTTGTGCAGTAGTTATTGGTTGAATATTGATGAACTATTGATGCTAAGTGCTCTTTTAAGTGTTATAATCATAGATCTGTGTCCCATCTAAGGTTGCAAACACTTGAGTCCTGCAACCACCCTTGCCTCTACCTCGGGTGAGACTCCATCTACTTCGCAGGTGTTGTCGAAAGGGCTGGTAGTTAGGGTTTTGTTGGTATGTTGTTGTAGCATTGAACCCTGGGTCTGACCCTATGCCAACAAATGGTTTCATTGTCAGGACCTAAAGTTATGATTGCTAGGAACTGAGAAAGAAGAAGCTATGTGCAAAGATTCATCCGGAAGTTGTGAAAGCTTTGTGCATAGATCTATCGCTCTAGTGCACAATATTCTTCTTGATTTATAAGGCTCTATGCTAAAATAAAGAAGCATGATCTGAAGAAAAGAAGTCGGATCTGAAGGAGAGAAGCAAGATCTAAAAGATTTTGTGCTCTAAGAAAGGTAAAAGTGAGAATTTATGATTAAAAGATGTAAGATCTGCAAGCTCTGTGCTCTGATAAAGGTAAGAATAGTGAAAAGTTTTAGATCTGAAAGCTTTGTGCTCTATAGAAGTAAGATGAGTGGAAATTTGTGTTTCTAAAGTATGGATCTAGGTATGTTTGATAGGTTCTGTCCTAGCTTGAAAACTAGGGAATTAATAGATGAAAGAAGGCTTGATATGAGTAGATCTGATAAGAATAGTGAAAGATATGTTATACCTATGCATAGAAAGAATGTTTGGACTAACAAATGGATGCAGGATCCTAGAAAAAAAAATTTGCAGGTTAGCTACCATGATCCTAGTGCGCAGTACCGGAAAGGCTAGGGATCATTTAAAAGAAAGAGAGGATTAACCCTTTGTTATAGTTGCAGAAGACTGGGACATATTGCTAAGGAATGCCCTGGGGAAAGACCTAGTTGTATTTGTTGTAAAGCTATGGACCATGAAGTGTTGGATTGCCCTAGAATGATTTCTAAGCTAGAAGAAATGAATCTGAATAAAGAAAACCCCAAGGCAGATCCAAAAAGGGAAGAATCCCGGGAAGAATCAAAGAAAGTATTGTTGCAAATAAATGAAACCCTGAATGACCATCGACATGTCAGACTATCAGATATCTTCAAGGAAAAAGAATGCATTGAAGTAAGAATAGGAGATTTCGACATTGACTTTGTTATAGATGAAGAAACACAGGTGAATATCATGACATAAATAACTTGGGAAGCCTACTATGATCCCTACATTAGGAGGAATAGTACTATTCAGAGGAAAGTTGATAAACCTATGTGGGAAGATCACTCGCATACCTATGAACATTAATGGAACTTCGATAGAAGAAGATTTTGAGATTATTAAATTTATTGAAGATGGCGCCCCATTTACCATGTTACTAGGAAAACCTTGGATTGATATAGATTAAGCCAGACAAAAGGAAGAAGAAGAAGTTTTGGAACAAAAGAAACAAGAGTTAAAATATTTCATGACTAGAAGGATCGCACACTTGATTACAGAAAAGGAGCATAGATCGAAGCTATTTAACACTAGAGGCCTAGATGTCGAAGCTGCAAGAACATTAGAAGACCAATAGAAGACTGAAGTACTTATCCCAGACAAAGAAGAAGTATCACCCTTTAATCTTGGGAAATAATTTCAACAGCACGAAGTAACTATGTTAAGAGAAGATAAGAATCAGAATGGAAAAAGGCATACTGAGATGAAGCTCACTGGAAAGAAGGCTAGAAAGCTAACTAAGAAGAGGGATAAGATTGAAAAGTTACAGAAAGTTCCAAAGGGAACCTCACAGAAGGAAAATTTGAAAAATTGGAGCTTCGTCGAGATATCATAACAGCGACACATGGCACTTCACCATGATGAAGCAATATATCCGTTGGGGAACGTTATAACTGTTAGATCAATGTGTCAAATTGTTGTTGTCTTGTTACCATGGAGGTTATCTATGGTTAAACCGTCACATGGATCCCACATTGATAAATCGGATCACTGGGCTTAGCATGTAAGGACCCAACCCATAGGATTTCTATCCTGGAAAATCCATGGACCGCGCTCTCGCTCAAAGGATCAAAGACACTTATGGAGATGTTGAGAAAGGAATGTGAGGCTAAAAGGTAGCTTATATCTAGAGTGGAGCAGTGTGCCTCACCTGTCAGATGATTGCAGGGAAGTTAGTACACAAGAACAGACCCACCCAAGTCACTGGTTTTGTAGTCGACCTCGCAGGAAAGTGCATGGAGGGCCTACAAATGAATTGGGCAAAGTACCTAGTAAACCAATTAGAACTTGACTACAAAGAAGCACAAGATCAAGGGTATGAATTCCACTTCAGTTGGTTATTGATCCTGATCACTTTCATTGCCTGGGAGATGCCGGAAGGTCCAACCTTCCTGAACATTGAGCCCTTTGAACCATTGGCTGCGAAGTTCAACACACTGTGGTATTCAAGCGACATGAATAAACAGTGGAAGTACAATGTTGTATTTCATGCATACTACAACCAGTTGAAGGTAGCTATACAGTCCAAGCCTCGCATGACATCGAATACTTTACACAGTTTCAGGTCATTGATGAAGTTCAGCATGGACCACCATTTCATTTACATCACAGTGCGCACTAATGAGCACAAGAAGCAACTTCAGTCCTACTACAATATAATGGAGGAGGACTTGGAGGAGATCACCAAGGACTGGTCTGTAGACCTCCTCATTCCAGCAAACCCTGTAGAGGCATCTGATATAGACAGTCCAGAAATTGTGCAGGATACACCCAGACCTAGCAGGACGAAGAAAACTGAAGAGGTTCAGGATTTAGACAGTGCATCTACGAAGACTGCTTCCATCTCACCATAGAAAGGAGGTGATGGCAAAGAGATATATGGCGCAGAAGTTTAATAGAAGAAAGGCGAGGTTACACTGCCTAGAGATGAAGAGGACTCCTTGAAGAAAAGGAAGGTTTCCCCCCCGAAGCCTTCCCCCATGAAGAAATCGAAAGCTTCTATGACAAAAATGCAGACTATCCTCACCTTCGATGACTTCGATTTAATTATAGCGGCCCTGAATGATGATTCACTGGAGATAGCAGAAAAACAAGAGGCTAAGCAGGAAGCGATGTACAATAGAATCAAGATTGAGCTCCAAGGAGTGCAGCAACCACTATAATCCATCTGTGCAGTCCCCACTATGCCTCTGTCAGCAGGAACACCAAAACTGGGAGATGAGCCAACGCAACTCCACTGAATTGTTGAGACAGTCGAAGCTCGTCTTCGAAAAGCACAGGAAGAAACAGCGCAGGCCACCCAGGCTTTGACACAAGTACAAGGAGTCCTTGTAGAGAAATGTAGTACTATAGAACAGGAGAAGCTTGATCTCCAGGCAAAGTTCGATGAAGAAAAATTCCAACTGTAGAACGAAAAGGAACAGTTGCTCATAGAGAAAATCAAAGTAAAAGAAATGGTCAACAGAGTGCTTCGCTCTGTGACAGTTATAGAATTAAAGGCTGAAGAGAGAATTCCACAGCAAATAGTACAACTTGAACAAGTGATCCAGTAGCTACAACAACGCATAGAATATTTGGAGTTACGCGCAGTACTTGAAGCCTGAGACCCCTTAAGATGTAAGAGACCAAAGGGAAGCAACCGCCAGGAGCACAGTTGAGAGACTGAAGGCTCTTGCCGGAGATTCCAAGCAACTGAGTAACCATAGTGCCCAAACGTATGAGAAGCTCGCTGAGAATCTGGAATTATAGGCACTGGAGTTGTAGCTCTAGGAAGCAAAGTAGCATGCAGAGATACTGCAGGCGCAGCTAAAGGCCCTGTTAGTTGTAGGAAGAATGAAGCAGTCTCAAGAGCATTGCATCATCTAGCAGAAAATCCATATGACTCAAAGCAAAGTGATGGAAGTAACTCAATGGATCCAACATGTGCAAGATAAGGCCTATCAGTTGTTCACAGAGGTCGAGAGCTGAGGATCAGAGCTAGAGCAAGTTTTTAATGCAGTAGAATAGCGTCTAGAAGGGCCATTGAACGAAGTTGTAATCCAGGAGTTCGTCGAGAAAGAGGTCGTAGCACAGCAGCAGGTTGAAGTAGCTTGAGCCAAGCTCGAGGCATTCGAGGTAGAACTAGTCAGACCAGAGTGACTCAGGACAAGTCACAGATGAGTGTTGGGGGCCTGTTGGCCCTTGACCAAGCTTTGGGAGATTCTTGGTCATGTTGACCTATTTCGGACTTCGACATCCTGTCAAAGGAGGAGTGCAAGATGAAGCAGAGATCGCAGGATCTCATCCCCTTTTTGGGTCCTTTTTGGGATGTGGGAATATGTAATGGGAACAGGATTTCAGCGCATGGTTTTACCCATGTTTAGGCCTATTTTGTAATATATAAATAGGTGCTTAGGATAGATAGAAGTAGTCGTGTATCTATCTCATGTTAGTAGGCAAGTAGGCTAAGTGCCAAGATTTGGATTTGTGTGATCAGGACTTGTAAGGCTTTGTGCATACTGTGTGAAACTTGCATAGTTAAGTGCAAGTCATTGTAGCAAGACTGTGGAGGGCTTAGTGCTGGAACACAAGGAAGAAGGATCTAGCAAGTTGCACAGATCATATGTCCTGTGCGGAGTAAGGGTTTTGAGGCTCTGTGCTTGTAACCAATTGACTGAAGACTATAAAGAAGAAGAGTTGGTGGACGTAGCCCCAGGGTGGGGGTGAACCACATAAATATTGTGTTGTTATGCTTTGTGCTTATCTTAATGTGTTTATGACTCTCTAGCTAAGTGCTTTGATATAGATAGATCTGCTTATGCTTTGTGCTATGAATGTTAGATCTAACTTCTATGAATGTGCTTAGTGCTTGCTTCTGCTAGATTTGATCCATATGTTTGTGCTAAGTGCTTAATCACATTAGATCAGTTTGAATGATGCGATGCTCTGTTCTATTTGTGCAGTAGTTATTGGTTAAATATTGATGAACTATTGATGCTAAGTGCTATGTTAAGTATTATAATCACAAATCTGTGTCCCAGCTAAGGTTGCAGACACCTGTGTCCTGCAACCACCCCTGCCTCTACCTCGGGTGAGACTCCATCTTCTTTGCAGGTGTTGCCGAAAGGGCTGGTAGTTAGGGTTTTGTTGGTGTGTTTTTGTAGCATTGAACCGTGGGTCTGCCCCTATGCCAACACCTAGTTACAGATAGATTGAGATTAGCAAAGATGTTACCTTCGATGAGGATGCAGCCTTTAGTATATCAAGGAAGCATCATATAGATGAGATCCATGATGAGGAGCCTGAAGATCCTAGAGTTCCAGTTATAGACGCAAGTAATGATGTAGTGCCAGAAGAACATGGTCCAAAGGACCATGACATGGAAGAACCACAAAGACCTGTAGAAACAAGTACAAAGAAAAGAAAACCAGCTTGGTCTCATGATATTATTCAGAATGTCGAGAAGTATGGTGCTCTAAATGGATCTTTCAGAGAAAGAAAGAAACCTCAACCATATTCCAGTTATGTGGCATTTTTATGTGATATCATTGATGTTCAGCCTACCTGTTATGAAGAGGCTGCAGAGAAGAAAGTATGGAAGGATGCCATGATTGAATAATACCATTCCATCATTAAGAATGATGTTTGGGATGTGGTTCTAAGACTAAAAGAGAAATTAGTTGTGATTTCCAAATGGATCTACAATACAAAACATTCAGTAGATGGCAGTATCGAGAAGTACAAGGCAAGGTTTGTGGCTTGTGGGTTCTCTCAGAAAGAAGGAATGGATTATGAGGAGACATTTTCTCCTACGGCGAGGTACACTTCGATTAGAGTTGTACTTGTGATAGCTGTAGTGATGAAATGGAAGGTACATGAGATGGACATGAAGACAGTTTGTTGGATAGTGTAGTAGAAGAGGAAGTGCGCATGGAGCAGCCACAAAGATTCAAGACACATGACATGCAGTCACATGTGTGAAGGTTAAAGAAATCCTTGTATGGATTGAAGCAAGCACCCGGGTCATGGTACAGTAGAATTGACAGATTTTTGATGAGCTTGGGTTTTACTAAGAGAAAAGTAGATCCAAACCTTTACTACAATGTTGAGGATGGTGGACCATTGCTATTGTTATGGATGACCTATTTCTAACAGGGAACGAGAAGCTCATCATTGAGTGCAAGAGAAATCTTGCATCAAAGTTCGAGATGAAAGATGTGGGTATGATGCATTATTTCTTGGGTCTAGAGGTGTGGGAGAAATTAGATGAGATTTTCCTATGCCAAGGAAAATATGTGGTAGAAATCCTAAAGACATTTGAAATGATGGATTGTAAATCCATACCCACACCAACGGTGATGAACCTGAAGTTATTGAGTGATACTTCTTCAGAGCCAGTGGATGTCACCATGTACATGCAAATTATTGGTTCTTTGATGTATTTGACGAACACTAGGCCAGATATATGCTTTGCAATGAACACTTTGAGTCAGTATTTGATTGAACCAGGACGTGTTCACTTGATTGTGGAAAAGAACGTATTAAGGTACCTGAAGCGTATGATAGACTTTGGGACTCTGATATGTTTCAAATCGTAAGATAAGACCACAAGGCTATGATGATTCAAATTGGGTCGGTAGTGTCACAAATCGGAAGAGTACATCAGTATGTTGCTTTAGTCTGGGGTCAGCTATGATTTTTTGGCTCAGCAGGAAGCAGACTAATGTGGCACTCAGTACAACCTAGGCATAATATATAGCAGCATGTTCGGCTAGTAGAGAATTTGTGTGGTTTCAGAAGTTGTTTGCAAGTTTGTTTGATCTTGAGTTCGAGGTGACTTGTATTTTCCTTGAAAACCAAAGTTGTATAAATTTGTATGAGAACCCTATGTTTCATGACAAGTCTAAGTACGTCGAGATCAAGTACCATTATATCTGAGATCTGGTGCAAAAGGGAGTTGTGAAGCTCCAGTATATTATCACAAACGATGTTAAGCCCTGATATTGGCTCATTACCCCTTAATTGGGGAATATTATATTAGTAATGTTATTTTATTTATGTTGGATTTAGGCCATTAGTTGTAATTATACCTCCTAGTCTCCTATATATACCAAGGAGACATTTTCATTTTGAATCATCTTGTACTTGAACATTTAAGTGGGGTAAAAGGAGGTTGTCCCCTCAAAGAGGCTTATTATCTGAAATTATCTCTTTTGCAAGGCATTGAGTACTTTTCCTAAGGTTTTTCTATGCTATATTGATGTTTGGTTCTTAACATATGGTATCAGAGCTCAAGGTCTTGGGGTTTCACTGCTACATCTGAGACACCATGGAATTTTCACTATAAATTTTTTTATATAATGTTTCATAAGGAACGGATTGGAGGATATTTATTAAATGGATCAAGGTACGTTGGGTTAAAAATTTAGCTCTTGAGGCCTTATACTTTTGGAGATACAGCCTGTACAAGATAGGGTTATGAAATCATTCTAAAATGAGTCATTGCGGAATATTCGCTATAAAAAAATTTATGTAACGTTTCAGACCCTAAACTCTAGAGGCAATTTATAGAAATTAGTAAGGTATCTGTGGTAAAAATTTTAGCTTCTGGTTCATCTTAAATTTGTAGATACACCTTGTGTAAGATAGGGTATCTGACTAGTCCTATTGACTAGTCTCAAGAAGGTGTTCCAGGTAAAAC
>JASDQU010360542.1:0-11793 GCA_032191745.1 Picea mariana | reverse complement strand
TTATCCCTTCATTTTGCTGGATAATAATAAAGGAAGGACCTGACAATTTCTCTGGTGGACGTAGCCCACACTGGGTGAACCACGTAAATCTGTGTCTCTCTTGTATTGTGTGTCTTCTGTGTTTTGTTTCTGCATTTGTTTTATTTTATTGCTCCGCGGTCCTATTTTTCTAACAGATTCAACGCTACAACAACACACCAACAAAACCCTAACTACCGGCCCTTTCGACAACACCTGCAAAGCAGATGAAGTCTCACCCAAGGTAGAGGTAGGGGTGGTTGCAGGACTCAGATGTCTGCAACCTTAGCTGGGACACAAATCTATGATTATAACACTTAACAAAGAACTTAGCAGTTATATTTATCAATATTCAGTTCTTAGTTACATCGCAGTTAAACCCTAATCACAGTGCAACATAGTGGTCAACCATATATGGCATCTAGCAACACTTAGCACAATGGAACATATCAGATCTAGTAGATTCAAGCACTCAGGACATTCATATAAGTCAGATCTAACATCCATATACATCATTAACACAAAGCATAAACATATCTATCTACCTATATCAAAGCAGTTAGCAAGTAAAGGCATAAACACATCAACACATTGCACAAAGTAGAGCAAGACATCATATACATGGTTCGCCCCCACCCTAGGGCTACGTCCACCAAATCTTCTTTTTTATGATATTCTTCAATAGGTTACATGCATAGAGCCTCAAAACCCTACTCTGCATAGGACAAGAGATCTGTGCAGCTCGCTAGATCCTCCTTCCCCAAGTAGATCTAAGCACGCAACCTTCCACAACCTCTTACAATGACTTGCACTTAGCTTTGCAAGTCTCACATAGTATGCACAAAGCACTTACAATATTTCAATCACATAGATCTAGAACTTAGCCATTCATGATTGCTCCCTTTTCTTACATTTCCTAGACATCTATTTATACTTTAAAAAATAGGCCTAAACATAAGTAAACCCATCAGCCCACATCCCATACGCGTTACATAATCCCAAATCCCAAAAAGGACCCAAAAAGGGGCCAAGATCCTGCGATCTCTGCTTCCTCTTGCGCTCCTCCTTCGATAGGCTGTCGAAGTCCCAAAATAGGTCAAACTTGACCAAGGATCTCCCAAAAATTTATCAAGCGACAACAGGCCCCCAACACTCACCTGTGACACGTCCCGAGTCACTCTAATCTAGGTAGTTTTGCTTCGAAAGCCTGAGCTTGGATCGATCTACTTTGACTTGCTTCTTTGATACAGCCTCTTGTTCAATGAACTCTTGGATGACTGCATCATTGACAGGTCCCTCCAGGCTTTGTTCAACTGTAGTGACAACCTGCTCTAGTGCTTCTTCTCAGTCTTCGATCTCTATGAACAATTGGTAATCCTTATCTTGTATAGGTTGGAGCCTCTGATTTACTTCCATAACTCTTCTCTGGATAGTGTGGATCTGCTGCTGGGTGGTGCATTTTTCTTGGGAGCGCTTCATTCTTTCCACAACTGACAGGGGCTTCAATTGCGCTTGTATCGTTTCAGCTTGATACTTCACCTCTTGGAGCTGCGACTCCAGTTGCTTTAGTTATGGATTCTCAGTGAGTTTCTCATAGGCCTGGGTACTGTGATCAATGAGTTTCTTACATTCCATAGAAAGGGATTTTATTCTCTCAACTGCGCTTCGAGCAATTGCTTCTCTTTGATCCCTTACATCCTGTGGGGTTTTGGGCATTGCACGGAGCTCTAAGTCTGCTATTCATTGTTGTAGCTGCTGGATAACTTCTACGAACTACTCTACTTGCTGCATGACTCGATCCCCTACCTTTATTTCTAAGACTGTCACTGAGCGAAGTGCTCTGCTGACCGCTTCTTTCACTTCGAGTTGTGCCATGAGCAACTATTCTTTTTGTTGTTGTATCTGTGCTTTTTCTTCATCGAAATTTGCTTGGAGAGCAATATTTTCCTATTCTGCAGCTCAACACTGCTCTAAAAGTACTCCTTATACTTGTGCCAAATCCTAGGTGGCTTGTTCCGTTTCCCCTTATGCTCATCGAAGGAGAGCTTCGACTGTATCAGCTAGTCGGTGGAGTTGGGCTGGCTCATCTCCCAACTTTGGTTCTCCTGATGGTAGAGGCACAATGGAGACTGTGCGGCTAGACTGAAGAGCCTATTGTACCCCTCGAAGTTCGACTTCAATCCTATCATAAATTTCTTCCTACTTCGCTCCTTGTTTCTCTGCTATCTCTAGTGAAGCATCATTCAGGGCCGCTATGATGAAGTCGAAGTCATTGGAGGTGAGGATAGTCTGCATCTTGGTCATGGTGGCTTTTGATTTCTTCTGGGAAGAAGGTTTCAGGGGGGAAACTTTCCTCTTCTTTAAGGGGTCAACCTCGTGTTTGGGTGGTGTTACTTCACTTGGTCTTTGATCAACTTCTACTTTGTCATCACCCCCTCGGTTAGGTGACATGGAAGCAGTCTTCCCTAAGGTGCTGTTTAAGTTTTGGACCTCCTCAGTCTTCTTCTTCCTACTGGTTCCGGGTGTATTCTATTCTTGATGAGTGTCTTCTGGGTTTTCAATATCATATATCTCTACGGGGTTGGCGGGGATAAGGAGGTCAACAGACCATTCCTTGGTGATATCCTCAAGGTCTTCTTCTGTGATTTTGTAATATGATTGGAGCTTCTCTTTATGTTCATCTACTCATGCTATAATGTAGATAAACTGTCGATCTGCACTGAACTTCATTAGTGGTTGGAACCTCTGTAATGTGTTCAGGGTCATGCGAGGCTCAACTTCAATGGATCGATTTAGCTGGAGGTAGTATGTATAGAACATAACATCTGACTGTCACTATTTGTTCATATCATTTGAATACCACAGGTTAGCAAAATTCATGGCAAGCGGTTCGAATGACTATATGTCAGGGAAGGTTGTTCCTTCCGGCATCTCCCAGGCAAAAAATGCAATGAGGACTAGGAGCCAGCTGAAATGAAATTCATAACCTTGATCTTGTGCTTCTCGACAATCTAGTTCCAAATGGTTAACTAGGTACTTCGCCCAGTTCATCTGTAGGCCTTTCACGCACTTCCCTGCGAGGTCAATGACAAATCCAGTGACCTTTGTAGGTTGGTTCTTCCTTACTAACTTTCCAACTATAAATTGACATGCTAGGCACACTGCGCCACTCTGGATGGAATCTACCTTGTAGCCTCTGATTCCCTTCTCAATGTCACCATATGTATCCTTGATATTCTGTGCTAGTGCTTGATCTGCGGCTTTTCCTAGATAAAAGTCCTTCAGGTCAGGTCCTTGCATACTTGGGACTGTGATCCTATGGATCAACATTGGGTCAACTATAATATAGTGGTCTATCCATAAGTAGCCACCATGGTAACATGATAGTAGCAGCTTGACACATGTGTTGAATTCTTAGTGTCTTCCAAAGTGCGGGATCTTCATAACATTTAGCAGGGTGGACTGCACGAGGTTCATTGTTCACGACTGAGGGATGATATTTGAGTTCTTCCCTTTTATTCTGGTTAGGTACTTGTATGGGGCGAGCATACCATAGATCTTGTGATATCCAAGGTTGAAATTGTTGAACTTCAATGCTGTGATCTTATCTTGTTTTGCTCGAACTGCATGTATCCCCTTCGGGAGGTACGCAGTGACTATGGTGTACTCAAAATCTCATGGCACACTATCACGATTCACTGCGCCAGCTAGAGGCGGGATGTAATCGGGAAATATGGATGGAATCAAATTCACATTATCTAGGTCGTCTCTGTGCTTAGTTCTCTTCTCTAGTATTGGTCGGGATGGCCTCGATCGGTGAGCAGTTGATGAAGAGGCTTGCACCATTCTCGTTGATGAATCTTGTGTACCTACAGACATTGACATGACTCTTTTAGTCATGAGGTCGATCAAAACTTCTTCAACAACTTTCTCTACAGTGCTGAACTCGTTCAACATACACACTCATGGTTGAAAATCTCTGGTTCGAGGAGTAACTTAGACACAGTAATGGGATAGAGGAGAATAACACAATGATCATTGTGTAAAATCAACAAGTCTACAGGCTCAAATTTGTGGTTAGAAAAAGTGTTCTCGGTGCATGGCACAATAGGATAAATAGATAACTTGGCAACAGATTACTTGCAACGGTCGAGAAGCCTTCATTAACTCTATTCTATTCATTATGGCGCAGTTCAACAGTCTGGTGGAAAACCATAAATTTATTTCTACCATTTCTTAACGTCCCCAGTTAGACTCTGTGAAAATAGTCTCATCTGAACGTCAGCTTCATCCACTTCTTGCAAGTCAAAATAGTCATTCATTTTATCAACATTTTTCTGTGTGTTCAAGGGACCAGTACCATCAAACTGTGGAAGTCTTGTTTGATAGTCCTGGGGCATAGCGTGTAAAGGTGCGACTAACACCAAAGGAACATATCTGGCTGCCATGATAGGTGGAGGAGGTAGGACAATGAACTGGATGACGGGTGGGGAAGTGACATGAGACATGGAGGATGAAGGACTAACCAACACAGAGTGAGTGGGTTGAGATTTTACAGAAGCCGCAACAACAGTTATGGCATAAAATTTGACCGAATGTTGGAAGTGGTTTTGGTGTCAATCTTGATCGAGATTTGATACCAAAATTTCTGGCTTGTCAAACTCCTCAAGGAATATTTGATCAGGGTTAGCCCTGAGAGATAGTATTTCAGGGGTCTGGGGTTGCAAGATGGTTTGATCTAAATAGGTTTCAGTGACAAAGCTATCTGATTTCCTTCTAAACAGGTTTTGTTCAATAGTGGTGTCAAACTCGAGATCCTGGAGGGCAACAAATTTCTCTGGAAGAGAAAGGGACCTATGAAGGGGACTATGAATCCTTGAACCTTCTGAGATGGTTTTCTTTCTGAGTAACCACTCTAGATTATCAATTGCTACTGCAGGTTCTAGATCTGGGTGAGATCAAGTATAAGCTCTTTTAGGAGCCAGATTTTTAATTGCTTATATATTTTTATTTCATGAATCCAAAATTTCTATGTACAAACTTTTAAAAACCTTTGAACATTATCTCTTTCTCAGATTTATGATTAGTTCAGAAATAATTTTTTCTTCTAGGGAAAAGAAATCGTGGGATTGAAAGTTTGTTCCGGTACCCAGTATGGTCGCCACTATGTTATCACTCTATAAATTCCCAGAGGTTGTCAGGGTAGAATAAATTTTCCAGAGGTAACATTATCTAGCCACTTCAAAACTGGAATCTAGCCCTGCCAATTTCAGAGAGGGATCTCTTTGTAAAATTTAGATATGTTTTAACTTTGAGATATTAGGCTAGTTAAGTAGAATAAATTGAATGGTTTGTTTTTATTTTTGTAAAGTTGGCTGAAATAGAGTTTACACATCCATTAGGCTATGGGGTATGTATTATAAGGATAGAAATCTAAACAGGAATAAAAATACTCTTTTCACAGGGAAATGTAATGCTTTCATTAGATTCTTTGGTAGTAAAGTGATGGATGGCAGAAAAGACAAGAAAATAAATTAAAGTAAAGAAGCATTTAAGAATTTCTTCACTATAACATCATAAGACAAACATTTAGATATTTAAAGTCAGAGACAGGGTATACAAAGATAAATCCTACAATATATGCTACTTTTAAAAGATCAGATTAGAAAAAACAATATGACGACTGAGCGAGCAAAACATTTAACATAGAGAAATAAACATCACCAATGAGTAACATGCAAGAATCCTGTGAAACATCCCTTTGTATTACTGGAAGATCTGTTGATAAACAATTACAATATTTTTGTCTTACAGGGCGTAAAGATCGACCCTTTGTACTTCAAAGTTCGAAGTATTTATAATAAAAAATTACATACGACCCTGTCATTAAAGATCAGGACATGGTAGATCCTAAATTTAGCTAACTAACTCAACAAGATACAAAAATTCAGGAACTGTTGATGATGTGTTGAAATCTTCATGTTGATTTCTAGGGAAAACTGTTGGTGAGTCATCTTCATGACTTCATTTGATCAGATTGCTGACTAGACCTGGACACCTGATCTCTTAGTCGATCACATTGCATAGCTCTTCCCATCGTAGCTGACTGGGAATGTTGACTTTGAGTAATCTTCTGTATATTTCATCCATCTCTGTATACTTGGAAAAAGTTGGTTTGAAGATGAAAATATACCAGATTTCATGTTGTATGCTGATGTCTGGCTGCAAGGTTTCTAAGAATGCCTTGCCTGTTATGCTACCCTGTATTCCCAAAAATTTAGAACTATCTTTGGCCATTGTGGCCAACTTCCATTTATAATCAGGAAGGGTCATTAACTTGTCATTCAGGACCCTTAAGCCAGGGAGTCCTTTCTTCTGCAGAGCTTCGATTTTGCTGAAAAATCTTTGCACTTCTATGTCCATAGTCTGGACCTTCTCTTCTAACTGCAACATTAGTCCTCTTTTGGTCAGAACCCTCTTGACTTAGAGGATGGTTTCCATCATGTATTCAGTCCTCAAATCCTCTATCTCTTCGCTGGTTTTGGAATTCAAAAATTTAATGATCTCAGTGGCTTTTGTGGGCATTTCTCCCAGTTCTGCTCTTATTTTCTCAATGGCCTGCCTGCTCCCTTGTACTAGTTCATTTTGCTCGAACATGATTTGCACCATAGGCCATATTTCATTTATGGATTTGGAGATGTCCATCCAGATATTTTCCTTGGCCTCAGCAAGTGTCTTGATTGCCTCTGTTTTCTTTTGAAGCTGCTGCAATTCTTGTTTGAGTTTGTCTGATGTTTGTTTCTCCATGGAGTAGCTGGTTTGGTAAGAAGACTTAATTTCCTAAAGGTTCTCAGCCTCCTTTTTAAGTCTGCTGATTTCTGTCTCTTGCAAGTTCATCTCCTCCATGGATTTTGCTAGATCCACTGTCTTTTCCAGAGCTGTCAGTGGAGTTGCTGAGGGAATTTATATTGTGGATGTTGTTCTTACTCCTGTGAGTGGAACTATTCTCAATGGAATGACCTCCATAGGCATTTATTGTTCGTTCTGCTTCCCTAAACTTTCCGGTTCTGCTTCCATATCTTTCAACTGTGCATTTTTCTCCATGATTAACTTGAGCATCTCACCCTTCTCACCTTCTATCTCAGCTATCTCCTTTGTCTGTGCATCTTCTGTTGGTGGTAGTTTCAGCTGTTTCCTCAGAGACGCTATATCAACATTTTATTTTTAAGCATCTCCTCGACTGCTTTCACATTTGAGGGGTCATATCCAATCTTGAGGACCAATTCTTTCAATGTTTTAATCCTGTTATCATTTGCAAAGGATGATATCTTTTCTAACTTTAGTTGTGTCTGTACATTGCTCAAAGAGACTTGTAGTTTAGCAGCCGAAGTAGAAGCACTTGCCAAAGTGGAGAAAACCATTTCTCCAATTTTCCTGTGCATATCCATTTGATCAGCCGGGTGCACATCTCTGGTGTGGAACTTGAACATTGCCCTTTTGTAATCTATAATTGTCTTTGGATCGGGCACCTATGCCTGAAGAAAAGCCATGTGCATTCTACCCTTCTTTGTATCAAACGCAGACAACAGTTTGTGCTGTGCCGTGGATGTCTGTTTCCAAAACTGAGCATAAGTACTGCTGGTCAACATCTGATTCCTCTTCTTGATCAGGTCATATTTCTCGAAAATACTCAACTTTGGTCCTCCTTTACTCGGTTGATCGGCTAGTGAAGTATCCGTTGGTTTCTTGGAAAAAACTGCAGACATGATCTTCTTGCTACTTGTGACAAGAGGTGACTGATCACCTTTAATAGTTGTAGTGTATTGGGCTCCCCTTTCACCAGCCGTGTCAGTTTCATGACTGGATTTTAGCCTTTTGGTATACAATTGTAAAAATTATGCCGAGACTTCGGTGACAGAAGGTGAAGTATCCTTCCTGGGTATTTTCTCCTTTGGAGCCTGTGGTGTGGTTGTTTGCGAGATAGTAACTGAAGGATCTTGTTATTCTATTTCTCCCAGAGTGTTCGTCTCCCACTCCGTTTGATTCACGAACCTTTCTATCTTAGGCTTGGATATATGAACATATGGAACATTTTTATTCTTAACCCTTATCTCTGAAATTATCCCGCATGGATCGTAGTGCCATAGGAATCTAACTTCGAACTTCATTTCCTTCAAAAATCTGTCTGCCTCTACCTCGACACCTCGATTTTTGCAAATAAAAGACCCTATTTTCCCTTTAATTCTGAGCTGCTATTTCTTCTTCAGAGACACGAAGTGTATGTCGTTATTGGTCACTGTAATTGCGTATTAACTAAACAATCGAGTGTTACATAAATTTTCAACCCAGGGAAGTCTGTTTATTTCAAAGGAAATCAAACACTATATATGCTCAATCTCAAAAGCAATCTAGAGTTGTAGTAAAAGTACATTAATCACACCTTGCCTTGAACAAACTGAAGTTCTACTTTGAATTACAGAAAAGCAACCTACCTATTGCAGAGTTCAAAGTTTAAGGAAAGAATCCTGGATTACATTAAGAAACAACAACCTAGGAAAGAAATCCTTCAAGATACTGCAAAAGAAAAGACCAACTATTCTGTAATAGAGAATAGGACCCTATTCCCGAAGCAGGAATCTTCAGCACCTGTTTTCGACTATCACACTTTCATGAACTCATTACTAATCAAAATTGTTGACATGTACTGAAGGCTAATTATCTCCTAACATAGAACAGGACCCTATTCCCCAAGCAGGAATCTTCAGCACCTATCTCTGACTATCACACTTTCATAAATTCATCAAACATAATTACCAATCAGAATGGTTAACAGTTATCCAAGCATGAATTATATGAAAATAATGTAACAATAAGTAAAGCAGGTTTCAACAAAACATAATTCAGTAAAGTAGAGTTTCAGCAAAACATAATTTAATCAAGACGTGAACATAAATAATACTAACACACTACAAAACTAATGGGTGAATCTTGTGAAGAAGGTGGGCCCTATCTTCTCACAAGATTCCCCAGAAATGAAAGGAACTAGGAAGAAATGCTCAGAATAATCTTTTATTCATCTGTCAAATGTATCATGTTACAATGTCTAAAGTGAACACGTCCTTCTCTGTAATTACTTTCTAGCCAAGAAAAAGGATCCCCTCTAATGACAATTTCCCCTTATTTAAAGAGGAGAATCCCCTCGATACAATTGATCATCAAATTACATGTGCACATACGAATCCTATTCTTAGTCGGATCTAATCTTCTATATTGGAATAGGATATCCTGATCTCCCGTAATATAATGCTATTACAATAGTTGGAATGGTGCTAGGTGAGGTGTAGTTGTTGCGGCCGATGTAACAACTTATTTATTTATCTTCTTGTCACTGCTATTGTATACTATTTCAGCATCGCAAATTGCAGACTGTTTCAACAACGGGATTTGCGTTCTGACTGTTTTAGCAACGTGGTCTCAAGCAATAGCGATGGTTAATTCTGGCTTAAAGTGTGGCTGTTGTGGCCTGTGTAACATCTCCTTCTTACTGTTGTGTGAATTTCTGTTTCAGCATCGCAGACCACAGACTGTTTCAGCAATGAGGTTTGCGTGCTTTTGACTGTTTCAGCAACGGGTCTTCAAGCAACAACAATAATCTGCAGTTCAAACTGTTTCAACACTATACATTTCTGATCAATGGTTAAGTATGAGAGTAATGTAAAATTACATGTAAAACAAATTAAACACATAGAAAAGAGAAGAGACGTTATATAACTTTGGAAATATAGGGTAAGGTGATAATGTAAGCTTAAATGTGAGTGGAAAAGGGATGTAATGATAGCAAAAAGTGTGAACAAAAAGGTACATTATAGGGTCCTAACAGTCATCTGAATTTCTCATTTGTCTTATGTACTCTAGGGAAAATATCCTCACGGGTAAATACTTAGGCAGTTTGTATGGAGCTAACTCGCATCCATATACTCTGATCTTGGTGTGATTTTGGTAAAGATACCAATATCTAGTTTTCTCAAGGTCTGAGAGATGTAAGATCCTCTGAATCTCCTCATTTATCCATGGTTCTGGTCTGCCACTGAGCATGCTCACCACTTGGTGGTAGAACTGCTCGATGATCTGTTTGAAACTGAACTCTGTGGAATTCCATCTGAGCAGTGAGGTCCAAGATGTTACCGCCTGCAACTTCTCATTCTTGTCCATTTTCTGCATCGAGAAAGAGAACCTGTCCGCTTGAAAGAAAATGAACATGTTAGGCATCATGGAGGAATACCAGAACATGCCCTCTGTGGATAATTTTGAAAGATTCTCGTGAACACTCTCTGCCAGGAAGGTACTATAATCAAACTGAATGATGGGCCTTTCCTCTGTAGAGAAAATGGACAGAAAACCCAATATAGGTTCATCCACCCATTCGTCTGAAAAATAACCAAGCAGAGAGCAAAGCGATGACATGATTTGATTGCCCTTTTCTGAGAACATGGAGGAGGGATATGGGGGATTTGTCTTGGGGAGATGAGCATCTTGTGGGAGGAAAAGCTCAAAAATCTAGGCTCTCTGAGGGAAATATAATTTCTGGTATAATTCTGTTATGATTTCAAGATTAAAAGGGAAAATGGATTCAGTTCTGGGTATCTGCATCATCTAATCAATGGCCTCTAGTGTGATGATGAACATAATTTCTCCTAATGATGAGACTATGGTTCTCTAGTCATGGAGGTAATGAGCCTGACATTTGAGGGAAAATTCAGAGAAATGATGGATTTGGGGAAAAAGGTATAGAGGAAGATTGGACTCCTAGAGCCCAATTTCATCACTTTGATCTAAGAAAATGTCTCTGAGCCATGATTGCAAATCTGCGAAGTCAAATTCACACCTTGTATTTGAGATTAGATGATCTTTGTTGGCGAAGGGGATCCTGCCAAGGTCGATAGGTGGGAGGAAAGGATTTTCCTTAGCTTCTGCTTTCTTGGATTTTGGCACCATCGCTGTGAACAATACTTGAAATTTAAACACAAACATTAGTGGGAAAGGTCGTGGTTTTGGACTGCTGGCTGAGAACAGAGAGAAGACAATGAATTTTTTTTTGGTGTGGGGATAAGGTGAACAATGGGTGAATGAGGGGAAAAGGTTATTTTTGAGCAAACAGATACCCATTGGGCACAGGAGGATAGATTAGCAGGCTAACAGATAAATTAGCCTGTAATAAATGGCCAATGGGTCCTTTGGAGCGTGAGATGGCAGGAAAAAATGAGTGATGAGTACGATCGAGTGACGTGGAGGGTGTTTGATTGAGGATCAACAATGGAAAAGGGACCTATGACGGGTGGGTAGGGGCAAAATGACCGACAAAGTTATGAGATGGGACTATTAGGAGAAGATAGTGGAAAATGATGTCATGAGATGGTGGGGATATATCAGAAAAGTGTTAAATGGTAAGTGGTAAGATGGTTTGCGGTAAGCGGTGGGAGTCTGGTGCAATAGATTTCTGCCACATTAGTGGATGGGCCTGCCAGAAAACCATTCCATTTCGGACAACCCCCCCACCATTAAAAACAGACCGGTCTGGGGGGTCCAAAAAATTTCGTCAGTCATCCATCGGTGTGTCTACTGCTGGACCATAGATCTGAGCGCATCATTTAACAAACTTTCTAGACCCCCCCCCCACTATTAAATACAGAATGGTCAGGGGGGTCCGGAATTTAATCTCAGTAGTATATCTAAGTGCCAATGCATCAGCTATTCAGATGTGCACTTTCATTACCC
>JASDQU010360541.1:0-11793 GCA_032191745.1 Picea mariana | reverse complement strand
ATTTTAATTATGTCGGCTTTAGGCCATTATTTGTAATTATACGTCCTAGTCTCCTATATATACCAAGGAGACATTTTCATTTTGAATCATCTTGTACTTGAACATTTAAGTGGGGTAAAAGGAGGTTTCCCCCTTGAAGAGGCTTATTATATGATATTATCTCTTTTTCAAGGCGTTGAGTACTTTTCCTGAGGTTTTTCTATGCTATATTGAAGTTTGGTTCTTAACATATTATCTATATTAAAAATATAGAATTCAAATTCAAATTATTGTTTAATATAATTGATTATAATTCGGATTTGATGTTTTTCAAAAAGATAAATAGATTTGTCTCATAACGTCGATGAAGTTGTTGAAACCGAAATTGAAGCAGAAGTCGAATCACCTATAGGTATGTACATAAATTTAGATAATACAAGATGAACACTTGTATAGAGTTTAGTGAATTTGTGTTCGGGTTTTTATTTTTAATATAAACTTTAAATTGAAATATGTAGGAGAATCTATCAACATTTATGATGAAATATTAGAAAATGTTGATACTGACAAATTTGGGAAGAAAGAAGCTAAACATTATATAAGATATTGAACTAAGAATATGTATAATACATTTTTCAAAGATGAATCAGTAATAGTACAAGCTCAACTTTTACTCTTTATACTAAAGTCAAGAAAATTAAAATAAGCTACATCATTATTGGGTATTCAAAAGTCAACAAAAGATACAAAGGTGAAACATAATGTCTTTGAAAATATAACTAGTGTATTAAAAGCTTTTGGAAAATCTCAAAAAAAATATATCAGCGTTGCATGTAGAGTGATACAAACAACAATTGTTTCATCTAGAAATATAAAATATTGTTTGACACAACACATGGAAAAAATGATGGGAACCTCAAGAAAAGCATTGTACAAACATAGAAAATTTTGATTGCAAATATATGGAAATGATGAACTTGCTTGTTGGACAGTTATTTCTAGACAAGCCTACAATGATAGACTTGCAGAAAATGTTAAAGAATCAGCCCGTAATTGTTGGTTGACAGAATCTTGTGTTTCACCACATACAAGGGATATGTTGCGATGAAGAATAGCACGAAAAAAAAATGAAGAACATCCAAAACATAGATTGCCAATGACACAAATAGAATTGTTCAATAAGTTCAAAGAAGTTAAAATTTCCATCAATACATTTGTGAAACAAAAGCCATGGTTTGTTAGACCCATCATTGTTCATGACACTTGTTTTTGTTGTTATCATGTGGAATTTGAGTTATATTATGACACTTTTCTTGATTTTGGTAAAACTTTATTTCCAAGTTCACCTCCTCCTTCCACATTCTGTCCTTTTATATCTAAAATTCTATGTGAAAGAGAAGGTGATGAATTATTTTACCAAACAAATGTGTTGGTGGAAAGAAATGTGATCGTTGTGAAGTGTTTCCACCAGGGACAATTTTGTGTATAGTTTAATTTGTAGAGAATTACACATTCGCTGCACAAAAATAAACACATAGTGAATATTATCATTATGATCAAGTCACTATATTTGTCCATGTTCTATATAGACATGCTCAATGAAGTCTTGATAACATATAAAGCACCAACGAAAATCGACATGTTATTAAAGAATATCACTTTTATATAAGTGGTGATCAAGCACACAATACACATTATGTACAACATTGTTTTGATAAATTTTATGATTCATTGAAAGAACACAAGATCGGATTCGATCGACATTGGATATGGTCATATGGATCTGTGAGTCAGTTCAAATATTCACAATCATTCTATTGGTTGTGTCATCTTCATGAGAAATCAAACATTACACATTGTTGGAAATTTTTTGAGACTGATCATGTAAAAGGAGAGCACGACGGTGCAAGGGCATGTGTAAAATGAGCATTTTGAAGGTATCAAATGAACCCTCATGCCAATCGATTTGAATCCATGGATCAAGTTGTTGAATGGTGCAAACTAACGCTAATCCATTAAAATAATCCTCCAATGGATGTGCACAGGTGTATCTATATATACATGTTACACATGTACACATGATATTTTTATTCACGTGATCAAATTTATATGATATTCAATCATTTTTTTGATAGATTTCAAGTTAACAAATTTTTGTCTTCTGCAGGTTTTTTTGGTATGTTGGAATCAAAGATGTAAATAAATTAATCCCATATGAAGATGGTACAATACATGGGACACGAAAAATGCATTCAGTTAAAACAAAATGCTATCAAAATGTGTTTTCATTTGATAGAATAAATGAGTCTTGTTTTTGTTCAGTTTTCATAGAGGACATAGAATCCATAGAGATTTTCGAAAACGAAAATGTGGAATATGTTAAATCTTGGAGAATATCGAACTTAATATAAATGAAAAAATGCCACTTTTAAGCTTATAGGAGATGGAATCAAATGAAACTATACTGTCAGTTTAAGGTGATAGAGTTTTTGATCTTGTTAGAGAAGGCAATTTTTTATGTTTCGATTGTTTGAAAATATATTTGTTAAATATTTAAAAAACTTGTAGATGTACTTGTAAGTTGGATATATAAAATTTATATATAGTAGATGCGTTTAATGGCACGTGCATGTGTGCTAATCTAACATAAACTACTTGTTGGAACATATCGAATTATTTGCAGGAGATGTCTTTGTCATGGTTGCACCTGTAGACAACACTGAAAAATGTGAAATATTATTTGATGTGATGCACATAACAAAAGATGAGATTATTAGAAGATTTTGATGATAATGATTTTATATATGAAAGAGGATCCACTGTATTGAAAGGATATTGTTTTCAAGAAACCCATCAAACCGATAGCAATGTTCACTTTGAAGACTATCAGTCAAATGTCATAAGTTGTCAATATAGTCATTTGGTATGTGCAGCGTGCATAAAGTTAATAGAAGTTCAATCAAGAAAAAAACAAAAGTTAGAAAATGGAAAATTTCCAAAGCTGATCATGAACGAATAATTGAAGATGGCATACCATTACGATTTATTTAAACAAGTGATGTATACATTCTCGAATTTACGAAATGAAATGAACAATGGTTAAAATTTATGATAAGTATGATGCAATGCATACACATGCAAAATGAATCTATGGAATCTTGAAAAGTACATAACCTATACAAGAATGTGTATTCAAATATCCATGCAATATATATATATATATATATATATATATATATATATATATATATATATAGATATAACATGTTAAAAATCTCTAACATGTCTTTGTCAAGCTCTTCACATTAGAAAATAATCACATTACAAATAATCACATGTTATAGTAATGAGCTACAATACGTTATAGTTAATTAATGTACTATACATTATTCATATTGACATATCACATAATGGTTTAATGGTTTATGTGTTGGCATGTTTTTTGGTGTATCCCATGAACTATGCTAATATGCCACCCATCTATTGTACGATTTTTCAAGGTGTCGTTCAACTCAACTCAAAATTTCTCATTCACTCAATTTTGAACATGTCATTTTTCTTACTCACTTGTGAACTTGACTTAGTGGGAACCTCCAAAACTAAGTTAGTGGGATCAATTCTTAAAATATTTGGCATGGTTTGAAGTTGGAGCTTACCCACATGGAGACTTGGAAGCAATCATGCCTAGTTCTAGTGTATCATATATGTATTAGATCAATTGTTTTCTTTAAGTAAAAAGGAGGTAGATCCTTATTATATTACTGGAAAAAATAAGCATTCATTCTGAGGCTGCGAGTTGTTCCGCCGGATTAGAGGAAACCGGACCAACTGGGGACCTAGGATGTCCATGTCCAAAAGAGGTGGTCCTCCATCTGTCCTTTCCGTAGGAAACCAGGATAGGTGGTGGCCTATGGTCTGTATATAAACCAGATAAACAAAAGACATAAATAGTTTGGACCTTGAAGGTTCTGAACTAACTAAAACCATAACTATAACTAGAAGCATTATCTGTTGGCCTCCGAGGTGGCCATGTCGACATCTTCATCTTGCATTCCATCCCAAGCTGGTAGCACTTAAGGTTGCACATAGGTAGGGCATATTTGTCCAACTGGAGCATTGGAAAAGGCGTCGTATAGCATGTCTATGCGTTGGCTCATGAGGGTGCAATGGTGGACTTGATCTTCCATCTAGATTCTCAATCCAAACATCAATTCCAAGTGCTCCAGGTGGAAGAATGGAGGTTGGACACGCCATTACTCCTGCATGGTCGAAATGGGAGGTGGCGTAAGGATTCTACCACCCAGTTTAGTCTTTGATGCCTCGCTTGTTGCCTCTTTGCTTTGTTGATCCCCTGCTGTGCCCTAACCATGATCCTCGACCTGCTTCTCTTGGTCTGTATCTATCCCCATAACTTTGGAGGAATTATGGCTTGATTCCATTGCAGTGTCCTGAGAGGCCATGTGTAGCAACTCTTCTGGAAACTCCTCCTCGATCTAGCAAGTGGGGAATTCCTCCATGTTGCTATGTCCTTGTCTCTCCACAGTGACGGATTTAGTGACATCCCCTGGGAGGCTACTTGATGGTTGCCAGTTTTCTGGCACTGTGAAGAGGGAATGCTCTAGAGGAATTTGTAAAGGCTCCTATGGGAGGACCTCCTCCATGAACACCATAGGAGGCAACCAAGAAATCTTTTCTCTGCCTGCAATCTGAGTTTTTCCCATGGATAACATGTTCTCCAGCCTCTACTGTCTCTTCTACCTTGCCGCAAAGGTGTACCAAGCTGAGCCGCATTGTGGTTTTCCCCTCTCCCTCATCATTGTGATGACAATTTGAATGACTATGATATAGGGGGTGTCCTGGTGGCTGCACCAAAGCTCGAAGTGGCTGGCCTGGTGCAAGCCAAAGTCGAAATGGAGGGAGCCAAGGTGGATCTGGATGATAACATGGAGGAGCAACAAGATAGGTTCCATTATCGCTCCTCCAACATTTACTGCCTGAGATTTCAAACTATTCGTGCAAGGGAGAAGTCCCATGGCATGTAGTTGGTGATAATGGCTTACTCCCATGCTTAATGGTGAGGGGATGGGAGTCGACCTTCCATATTTATGGCTAAGCCCAAGCCCTAGCTGCGTGGCATTGTTGCTCTACATTTCACCCCATCCAGGGTTGGGAAATCCCTACTGGCGAGGTTTTGGTAGCGGTCTGATAGTTCTATGTAGGAAGAGGTTTGGGATTTCCAGTGGGTCTAATCGACATTGATTGATACCCCTTCATTCGCCAAGCAATCTTCTACTTTGTTTGCTTCTGTTTTCACATGAGAGGGTATTATGGTAAGACTAGGATGAAAGAGGGATCTGAAATCCTCCAAAAGTCCTGAGAGCCTCCAGCTAGGTGATATTTCCAGTGGGTGTTCCCCATGGAGAATTTTGGTTATGAGTTGGACGATAATATTCGAATCCCCTTCCGCAATGATCTTATTGAAATGATTGTTTGTTGTCACCTTTAGGCCTCTTAAGAGACTCCAGAGCTCAGTGACATTGTTTGTGTTGTCACCCAGAAATCCTGCTACTAGGTGAAGGATTTCACCTTTAGTGTTCATGAGTATTGCCCCATAGCCTGCAGGTCCTGGATTTCCTTTTGATGCTCCATCAAATTTTAGCTTTGTGAAACCAATTGGTGGGGGGAACAAGTGGTTGGGATGCTATTCTGGCGGTTGATTATTCTCATCATGTGCATGTCACCTAGGTTGATTTGCCAGTTTTGAAGAATGCCTCGCTCCCCGGGACTGCAATTTAGGTCCTCAGGTGTCCAATGTCTTCTTTTGATTGTTTCTCGGATTAGCTTCATGACTCTTTCCCAAGTGAGGGGTGGGGGGCAGAAGCCTTTGAGTGGAAGATCCTTTTATTTATTTCCTTCTAGATTTGCCAAAGGGTGAAGCCCAGGAGAAGCTTCCAGATGCGATCAAGAATTGGGTTTTGAAAGGAGAGTGAATCCCAATTTTCTATAGTGTCACTGATACTATTTTTGTTTCAATTAGAGAGGTGCATTATTTGGGATCCCAAATCCTAGATCGACTGGTTGTAGTGAAAATTGTTGAAAAGGTGTTCCATTGTTTCCTCTTGTTGTTGGCATAGGGTGCACATTGATGGGCCAATGAAACCCCTCTTTTTGAGGTTATCCCAGGTGAGGATAGGATTTTGGATGGTGAGCCATAGGAAAATGGAGACCTTGGGCCAAAGTGTAGAATTCTAGATCTTTCCCCAAATACTCTCCTTGACCTGATTCTGAGAGTTTCCCTGTAAGTAGTAGGCCTCTTTGACTGAAAAATTGCATGTTGTTGAGTACCCCCATTGGAGAATATCCGGGCCTTCTCGAATGGGGATTTTCCTATGGTATGCGCATGATTCCTAGGCTCGGAGGTCTGTTTCCCCTGAGATTTGTAGTTCCTAGTGGTTTGTCTTCCATTTTCACCAGGGCATGTTTCTATCAGACCTTCGCCATAGATCCTTAAACCATTGAAATATGCCAGGTTGCAATGTCTATCGAAGGGGATTAAGTTCATCTAGTGTGGTAAGGGGCTCTTGCTGTTGCCAAGATTCCTTCCAGAATAGTGCACTTTTCCCATTCCTGATTTCCTAGAAAGCATGCTTCTGAACCAAAGGTCTAATGTGCCAGGCTGTGTTCCAGATATTGGAACCCTGAATTTGGTCATTGAATATGATTAGTTGATCTACTTGGGTGGTGGGGGCATACTTGTATTTCCATATTTGTGCCCAAATTTCTGTGGGGTGCTTGAGCCATCTCCACCACATTTTGGCTCCCATAACTTGATTGAGCTTTCCTGGGTCACAGATTCCCAAGCCACCTAGAGATTTGGGTTTGTAGAGCTTGTCCCAGCCCACCAAAGCCCACTTATTGTCCGGTTGGTGTCCATGCCATAGGAAGATGCATTGTAAGTCCTTGATGGCTTGAATGATCTATTTGGGTCTTGCTAGGGTAGTAAACAGGTAGTTTGACAAGGCTTGCAGGACTGACTTGAGGAGCACCAATCTAGCTGCAATATTAAGAGGTCTGAAGGTCTAGTTATTTAGCTTGTTTGAGATAGAGAGAAACAGACTGTCCCAAGATATGGAGTGCGTCGGCTCTCCTGTGAGAGATATTCCAAGGTAGTTGGATGGAAGGGAGCTCTTGGGCATGCCTAGAGGGTGAGAGATGTGGTTCTGCACAACAACTAGTGCATTGAAGAAGTAGAGTTTGGACTTGTCAAGGTTGAGAGCCATACCTGAAGCCTCCAAAAATTCAGAGAGTATTGAGTTGAGCTTGGTGGCCTCTCTCTTCATAGGGGTGTTCAAGAGGAGGGTTTCATCGATAAACTAACTGTGTGAGGGGGAAAGCTTAATATTGTGCAGGGGCAATCCTTATAGGGTGACATCTAGTACTGCCAACTTAAGGTAGAGCCCCAGTCCTTCTTCCATTAAAACAAATAGGAAGGGAGAAAGAGGATCTCCTTGATGAATACCCCTAGTGGGGGAGAAGGGTTGTGAAGGCACTCCATTAACCAGTATGGAGAAGAAAGTTGAGGAGGTGAGCTTTAAGATCCAGCTCACCCATTGTTTGTCGAACCCAAAGGATTCTAGCATGGAACATAAGTACTGCCAGGTGATTCTATCGAAATATTTTGAGAGGTCGAGTTTGATAAGCATACCTAGGATTTTGTTTGTCTTCAGTGAGTGTATTACCTTGTGAGCTAATATGACGTTGTCCATGAATTTTCTACCTTCCATGTATCCTGCTTGCTATTTGAAGATGACAAAAGGTAGGATTGGCTTGAGATGTGTGACTATCACCTTTGTGATGATTTTTTAGATGACGTTGCAAAAGGAGATCTGTCTGTACTACTTGGGATGAGTGACTCTCTCCTCCTTCAAGATGAGGGTGAGAAAAGTAGCATTGAGGGAAGAGAGGACTTGACCTGAGGTTCTAGATTCCTCCACGACCTACCAAACCTCTTCCCTGATTAGATCCCAGCAGTGATGAAAGAAATATGTGGTGAAGTTTTCTGGACCAGGTTCTTTTCCCGAGGGCATTTCCTTGACTGCATGGTATACTTCTTGTTGGGTGATGGGCCTCATTAAGGCTTTGTTCTGTTATTTAGTTATGAGTGAGGGTATGTGCCTGGTTATCTTCTGAATTTCTTCCTCCCTGTCCTCATTGTTTTCTGTAAGGAGATCCTTATAGTAGGTGTTTATCTCTTCGACAATTTGGTTGTGTTCTCTGATGGGGTTACCTTGAGAATCCTCTAGCTAAGTGATCCTATTGATGTATATGCGATGCACCATTGTTCTATGGAAGAACTTTTTGTTCCTCTCACCCTCCTTAATCCATTGAACCCTAGATTTATGACACCACAAGATTTCTTCTTTCTTTTCCATTCTTCTAATTCCATTTGGAGCTCCTCCTCTTCCTTCATTAAATATGTGGTCCTGGTTCCTGAGATGAAGGTTCATTGCAGAGCTTCTAGTTTGCCTTCGATTTCCTGCATGCTCTAGAATATATTTCCAAAAGTGTTTTTATTCCAAAGCTTCAAAATTTGCTTGAAGTTTTTACAGCACTGCTGGAACTTATACATGCAAGTGCCATGCTCTATTTCTGCCTAAGCCCACCAAGACTTTTCTAGCCACTGGAAGTCAGGGTGGGAGAGACAGAACTTCTCAAAGAAGAAGGGTTTGAATTTTGGTGTTTCTCCTATGTCCAGGACAAATGAGAGGGGACAGTGATCCAAGCCAGTTTTTGGAAGAATGTTGGCCTCTATTTCAGGGTCCTCTTCTAGTAGGATTTCCACTACAAGGAAGCGGTCTAGTCAGCAAGCCACCTGCTAGTGTCCCAATCTTCGGTTGGACCAGGGGAAAATATGATTTCGAGCTTCTATGTCTACAATATTTAGTTGGTCAATAAGGGTTTGGAACTTACCGACATCTTTCTCCAGCCATTTGGTGCCACCATTTTTCCCTTCTAGAGTCAGGATCATGTTGAACTCTCCTCCCAGCACCCAATTGGGTGTGCTCAGAAGTGTTCTAATGTGAGCTATCCTTTTCAGGAAGATTTCTTTATCCAGTGGGCTCTGAGGCCCATAAACATTTGCGATTTCCCCTTCCTTGGTTGACCCTATGACCATGAAGTGCATCGTGAGCATGTCGATAGTAGAGAAGGGCCTATTCATTGTTACAGTATTAGGGTTCCATAAAATTTCTAGTCCTCCTGATGCACCAAAGGCGTCAGTGTGAATGTAGTCACACCCTCTCCAACAACAGTGGAAGATAGTTTTTTCTTCTTCTCCAACACATTTTGTCTCCTGTAACAAGAGAACATCTGGATTTTCTGCACAAATACAGTCTCAGAGAGTCCTCTATTTGGATCTTCCATTGAGTCCTCTAATATTCCATGTTATGATTTTCATCATGATAGCTATGGAGGTGGGTGGAGGTATCCCTCCGAGAGCCTTTGGATCTAGTCGTAGTTTAGCATGAGGTTCCATGCCTCTTTGATGAGTTGTTGGGAAGATTTGCATCCCTGTCTTTTGTCTTCCTGTGGTGCACACTTTGAGTATGTTCTTGGATCGATGGCTATACCCAGCCATGTTATGGATCTGGCTGTGGAGTATATGAAAACTTTGTGAACTTTGTGAAGTTGTTCTACCGGGATGGTTTGTAACTCCTTTCAGTTGAGGGCTTCCTCTAGTTTTTCCAAATATATGTCTGCTAGATCTTGTTCATCCAGTTGCATCAAGGTGTCCACATTTCCCCCCATTTTGTCTCCTTGGTGATATTCTTTTCCTTGTGTAGATATGTGTTTGACCTAGCCTTTTCCTTTCTCTTGGTTTTTCATTTTGTGTGGGTCTTGGATTTCTTCATCTTCCGGCAGCTGTTTGAGAATGTATTAAGAATTTTTGGTTATGATCTTTGGAGTGGTGTCTAGATTTTTCTTCCTTGGCAGGTTATTTTTCCGACCTGTGACCATGGTAAAGCTATCTTTTTGTTTTCTTTCTCCAAATTTGGGGCTTTGTGCACTTAGGGGGCAGTCTCGGAAGAGGTGTCCATGCTCATGGAATTTTCTGCAGTGAAAGGGGATGTGTTCATAGTTGATTTTTTGGTTCCAATCCTCATCCTGATATTCCAAGGTGACTGAACCAGGTATATCTTTTGAGATGTTCATGTAAACGTATATTCTATCATAAGAGGTATATTTTCTTTGTTTTGTGGATTCCAACGATTTGACGTATCATCCCACTGTGTTTATCATGCCCATAAGTATCTCTTCCATCCAAAATTCCTATGGCAGGGAGTATAACCTAATCCAGACTGGAGCCATTGTAAATACCTCATTTTCAGGCCTAAAGAGATCTATCCAGAGTCGTAGAAAATTCCCTGTCGAGTTGTAGAAATACAACCCATTGTCAAAGAGTTTGTCCTTGTCTTCAATATTGTAAAGAATAATTGTAAAAAATCCTTTGGAGATGAGCTGGACCTTATAGTATCCTTTAGGGCTCCACCAGTATTTAATCCATCTTGTTAGGTCACGTTCGAAAGGTGTTGTTCCATATTTTATATTTAAGGCTTTAAATTATAAAGTCTAGGCATCCAAAAAAGGTAGAGAGAGTTAAGGTATAAAATGTGTCAGTTACTAAAGAGAAAATATATGGTTGGTTTCTTAACTATCTCTGTCTAGCTTCCCAGTGTTCCTGGATGCTTATATCCCATTCAATTGTTTCCCATGAACGTTCTAATTCAACACGGGTGTTTGTTGTCTGTAAAATAGTGTTAAATAAGTTTAAATCAATGCTAGTCTTATCTAAAAGGTCGGGTTCTATATTGGGCTGAATTGTAACATGTACAGTCATGAGGGATAAAGGTTAAAAAATCTATTACTTTGTTTTCAAGGTTTTTTATTTGTAACATCCCGCTCTGGCGCACTTACCAAGCTTATTCTTTGAGGACACTTGCTTGCAAGTGATCTGAATTTTTATGATGATAAAAATTTTTCCTTCATTATGATGCGTTAAGTTATATGACATGATGTGTTACTACCTTGATGTAGACAGGTGCTGCTGACTCAGTTTCATTGAGTGTGCAGAGTTTCGGACCTTGAGGATGCAGAGGCATCGGTGGAACTCCCTTGGACTCCGGATTGAGTCAGGGAGTGGTCTATTTGAGTTGTTTTCATTACAGTGATATTGTGTGNCTTGATGATAATGCGTCATGATTGATGACAGGATGTTTTACTATTGCTATATACAGATGCTATTGACTCAGTTTCATTGAGTGTGCAGGGTTTCAGACCTTGAGGATGCAGAGGCATCGGTGGAACTCCCTTGGACTCCGGATTGAGTCAGGGAGTGGTCTATTTGAGTTGTTTTCATTACAGTGATATTGTGTGGTTTTGATGATATGCTATTGATTTCATGATATGTTGTTGACATGATCTGACATGATGGTTGATGATGCAGGCTGACGATAGCTTGCCGAACAGACTCACATATGGAGTAAAGGGGCCACACACGAGTTCCAGAGAGAGTGAGGGAGAGGTATGGCAGCAGCCCTGCCACAGCCTATTAGCACTCCCGCCGTGGCTCGAACTGTAGGTTAACGATTACCTAGTTCGAGAGGACCCACGATACGTGAGGGCAGACTGCGGCAGTCGCTCACGATTCGAACTGTAGGTTAACGATTACCTAGTTAGAGGGGATCCACGATGTCGTGAGGGCAGACTGCGACAGTCGCTCACGTGATTCTAAGGGGCGCGCAATAAGGCGGGGGC
>JASDQU010360534.1:0-11256 GCA_032191745.1 Picea mariana | reverse complement strand
ATTGGTCGGTAGTAGTGTAGGGTGCATGGTGTCATGCACGGAAATGATTCAATGGTGACCTTTAACTATTGGTAGTATCCATGAAACACGACATTGGAATGCCACTGCTTCGTCATGTCGTTGGTGTACCATAGGGTGGAAAACCGAGTGGCGTACGACTTCAAGGGTTCAATCTCTGGAAAAGTGGCTCCTTCAGGCATTTTCCAAGCGACAAATGCATTCAAAATGATCAACCAACTGTAATGGAATTTGTATCCCAAGTCCTGGGCTTCGCGAAAATCCTTGTCTAGCTCATTGATGAGGTAGTTCTCCTAGTTCATCTGCATTCCCTCCACACACTTTCTTGCAAGGTCCACCACAAACCCGGTGACCTGTGTGGGGCGATTCTTCCTTACTAACTTGCTAGCTAGGAGTTGGCAAGAAAGGCGTACTATGCCATCTTGTATAGGGGCTACCTTTTAACCTCACTTTCCTTTCTCTATCTCTCCATAAGATTCTTTGATGTGTTGTTCCATAGATCGGTACGAGTCCTTCACTAGATAAAACTGTTGAGGGTCAGGACCCTTCACACTTAAGCCTGTGATCCGGTGGATCAGTGTCGAATCCACAGTAATCCTTCTGTCAAGCCACATATATCCGCCATGATAGCATGACAGGAGGTGTTTAACGCAAGTGTTAACCTCCTGGTGGTGGCCAAAATGCGGGATATTCATCACATTCAACACGGTGGACTGTGCCAACCCTTTAATCCATGCCTGTGAAATGGGGCAAGGTTTCTTCCTGGTTGTCTTTGTGAGAAAGCGGTGAGGAGCCAACATGGCATAGTTCTTCTGGTCTCCTAAGTTGAATTTGTTGTTCTTCAAGAGTGGGATCTATCCTAACTGACTCTCGACTATGCGAATTCATTTCAGAATGTACGCAGTAAAAAGGAAGTACTCAAAGTCGCGAGGGATGTTGTCACGTTTAACAATGCCAACCAAAGGTGGAATGTATTCAGGTAGGATTGTTATAGGATTAATTGGTAAATGCGGACATAAATATATCCCCCTATATCCCACTGGAAACTAGAACAAAACATAACAGAACATGATACTTTCCCTCAGTTCTAATTATTGAGTTTACTAGTTAACAAGAGATAGACAACATATCGTTTAAATGTCGTTTCCTCTTTCCATTGCCATCCTAGCTCCACTTTGATGCTCCTGTGATATTGAACATGCAAGGGAACATGAACCAACCAAAGTGAAAGCAACACAATATACTCAACAAGAACCTATGTATGTGATCAAGGAATCATACAATAAAACAAGACTAGTTTTATGGGAAAGAAACATATTGTTGTATCATATTAAAATGAAAGTGGATATTACAACCAAATCCTTGATGTCGCAAGGTCCCCTTTTGATGGACCTTTTCTCCAACACACACACCTTTGCTCCAACCTTGAATGAAGAATATCCACAATGAATTGATGAACTGAAATGAGGCTTTCAAGCATGATCTAATGCAGAAATCTCCATATAATTCTTAGCCGATTCAACCTTAGCCTTTTCCATGAGAGGTCCCTCTTTATATAGTTTTAAAGAGAGATGGGTGAGGAGATTAGGATGATCCAACCAAATCAAAGAAGCAAGTAAGATCCAAACCATTCGGAGGCCACCTCATCTTTTAGAAATTTCGTGAATTTTGACTTTTCCTTAGCTTTCTACATCGTCTCACCCTAGGTATAGTGCAGCCTACGGAGACGTCATAGTCAAACTCTAGATCTGGATGCGATGATCAGGAATTGTCACACCCCATGAATTTTATAGGGTGCAACGACCTTCCTTAATAGGGTTTTTGAGAAGAGAAAACCAATCACTTTCCTCATGGAGAAAGACTCTTTTTATCTTTTCATGGGAACATCAACACATGTTCTCAATGGATCACTAGGGTGAAATGAATAATTTGTAACATAAATCCCCCCAAACTATGAAGTTGGAACTCGTGACAACTGAAATAATTTGAAAAATGTGTGTGTCAGAAACAAGGAGCGAATCGATCCGGAACCTACAAACAATCAAGAATCTGCATAATAATATTACTAGTGTCTGAGGTAGGCATTCCCATACTCAGATCACAAAATTTCAAGTGATTCATGGCCAC
This sequence comes from Picea mariana, assembly GCA_032191745.1. Taxonomy (NCBI): domain Eukaryota; kingdom Viridiplantae; phylum Streptophyta; class Pinopsida; order Pinales; family Pinaceae; genus Picea; species Picea mariana. Next base: position 9,111 of record JASDQU010360534.1, on the reverse strand, counting down.
TAAATATACATTGTGGATCCATGTCATTATGAATCGACATATCCACCAAGAATACATTGTGGATCTATGCTCCAAAGAACTCAAATTCATACATATCCTGAGACATACAAAGTGGATATATGTGTCAATACAAATAATGAATACTCCGTCGCAACCTGGATATAAATGGTAAGATCCAGGGTCTTGATTTCTGTCATCTCTAAGTACGAATCTAGACATGAGATTACCGATCATTAATGAAAATCGTTAACAAGTGCAAGGGAAATCACCATTGATTTCAATGACTCCCAAGGTACCCTAGTACAATCCAACGAATGTGAATAAATGAGTTGAATTCTAACACTCGATGGAATCTTCCAATCAGGGGTCAATGATGTGAACCCACTATTAAAAGCGAAGAAACTTTCCATTGAGGCATGCAGTCTCTAAGGTACCGAATGATTTCTAAGTCTTGTTCATGGATAATGAGTTGAAGTCGACAAGAAAAGACTCGTCACAGGAGGGCCTTGATGTATCCCTCATTAATGACATGAAATATGTAATAGATTTGAGGTATATCCGAGTATGAAGTAATTTGAAACTGACACAGGGAAGGCCGACATGGTAGAAATTTTATAACTGCAGATGGTCGACTCAATAGAAGGCTTGTTTAGGTTGGACTTATCTTGAACATATGAATGACACGACAATGGTCTTGGCAGGATTGACTCAAGGAGGACCCAACATATGGAAATGCAGATGGTCAAACGAGAGACAAATGGATTTCCCAACCCAGATAAAATGATGAAGGGGGTTTCATGTTCAAGAGCAACTATTACTGCCACTAACACAAATACATAGACACATTTCTTTCCCAATTTCCCCCCACCATTTCTGGAGAGTACCTCTTTATTTTTACGCAAGATTGAGGAGGATAACATATGCGTGTTGATGTAAGCTCATCCTTCTAATGTGTCCCTCAGAGTATGTTTAACGAACCCTAAGAAGGAGTGTTTGATCCCATATGGGTCTTTCAATGTTTATTTAATGAGTCCAAAGAGAGAAAAATGAGGGGTTTTTCAATTTTAGAGAATCTAAAAGACACTTAAAGAGAAATCCAAAAGGTCATTTTTCGTAAGTTGATCTAACGAGACCAAAAAAGTGATAATATACCACTCATCAGATGTTTTCTTCAAATACTTTTACGAGTGTGAAAAGAACAAGGTCGCTCAGCAATCTTTTCATGTTTAGAGAGTCTGAAAAGAGCTTAAAGGGAACTCCAGGGGTTTCCTTTTTCGTATAACCTTTATGAGTCTGAAAAAGTGATAAAAGTATACTTGGTTACGTTCTTATTAATTTACGAGCATGAGAATGAACAAAGACTAAGCTCAAAGGTTTTCCTAAAAAACCCTAAAAGGATCTATACACGCGACAAATCTATAAAAACAAACCAAAAAGGTGGACCCTTGTTCCAACGTTTCATCTCTAGACTTTTTAATTTGCAAAAAATCAATTACTTGCAAAGTTGTTAGGACTTTAGGGTTAGAGTGAAGCATAAAATAATATAATATACAAATGAAAAACAATGAAAATCAATAAAATAGGTAAAAACTTTCATTTCACTATTTCATTTACAATTTCACCCAAACATTTCTCCAAACCTTCCTTTAACCTCAATTTTCAATTGCGGATTTCAAAGTGCACGATTGATCATTCGACGAATTGTCTCCACAAAAAAGTAATCTTCATTTCCTTCATCTTTCCATGGATTAAAATTTGATTTTTATTGGTTAAAAACAGAATTTTTGGTTGATTTCTTGGGGGTACCCATGCGCAGAGGTCGTCACAGGTGACCTATATCGGGACCTACAACGATCTAAGATCATCATAGTCAAAACTAAATCTAGTGTGCAGTGACTCCGCACTGTGCAAATGCATAGGCCTGCAACATCCGCAACCCAAAAGTATTTAAAGATGAATCTATGAAGAAAAATCCTTCAGGAAATAAAATCATGATGATAATATCTTTTTATTGTTCCTTTGCAGGTATTCCACGGTCAAAATGTTGGAATGGCACGAGGGAGAGAATGAAGAGGAATACTATTTCGCCGGGAATGACCTGGGAACTGTAATGGCCCTCCGATAGTGTGGGTTGTTGAAATTCTTCAAGATACAGGGTATGAGGACCCAACTAAGACTCCTTGAGTACCTATTTCACATATGGGATGTGAACGAGCATGCGTTTCATGTGGGTTCCAACACACTCACTATAGATATCGAGGATATCTACTTCCTAACATGATTGTCTCACTGGGGTTCACGGGTGACACTAATAGGTAGCAGGGGAGGCGGTGAGCCTATGAACCACTACATCAATCAACATTGTGAGTCGGGTACTCAGAAACATAATGACAAGGTCGCTATCAGAGATGTCCGAGACTTCCCTCTACGGACTATCCTTTATACCATCACACGTTGTTATAGGATAAATCCGTAGGTGCGGACACTAACCAATCTCCCTAGATCCACCTGGTATCTAGAACAAAACAAGACAGAATAATACACTTTCCCTAGATCTAGCCTATTGAATGAACTAAGAGATAAGGGTTATGGACATACCTTATGAAATCTCTCCTTAGATCTTTGTTGTTCCAAGATTTGCTCCAATGCTGTCGTCCCATCCAGATCACAACAAAACGAACCAATCGAAGTAAAGGCAGATTAAAGTGTTCAATGACTAGTCTATACATATGATCAAGGAATTATATAATAAAGTGATATCATCTTTATGGGAAAGGGACATATTGTTGTATTAATTGAATTGAAAGTGAAACTTACAACCTGAGCCTTGATGTCATAGGTCTCCTTTCGATGGCTTCCATCTCTGACACACACACTTGCTCATGCATGAAGAAAATCAACTACTTGTGATGACCTTGCTATTGTCTCTTGCTGCTGTAGCATCAGTCCTCCATACAGTTTTGCACTAGTTCTCTAATCAATATCTTGCTAACTTGTTGCTTGCTTAACTTCTATTAACCCTTTCCATGAGTAATCTCCTCAATATATAGGAAGAGATAGATTAGTTACTTGGATAGGGAATGATCCCAAGATATCTGGAATTCCAGTACTTGAATAACCACTCGAACGCCAACTCACCCTTCTAGAAGATTCCCTTCTAGAAGGTTCGAGATCTTTATATTTTTTCCCTTTAAGAGCATGTTCGCACCCTAATCATGAGTACAGTGCGAGAAGTTCGCACTCCAGCTTAAGGTAGCCTGCGGGAAACAGGCATTCCCGCAGGTGAATATATAAGCAGCCTGCGAACATGTTTTAAAGTGTGAATTTTGGAAGAAGAAAACTGTAAATTTTCTCAGGAAAGTGTTCTTGGTAAAGAGCTTGATCTTCCATCATCATAAAATCATCATGACATCATCATAATGACCAAATTTGTGGATAACAGAATGCCCCCCAAATTCTGAGAGCGGAACCAGTGACGGTCGATAGACTTTGTAAGCTGCATGTGTGTGTCAAGAACCAAAAGCACATCTAATCAGAGACCTGCAAACATCCAAGCATCAGCAGAATATCATATATACCAATTCCTAGGTAGGCATTCCCATACTCAGATCATAGACTAATGACATCATAAACCAAGGTCATGGCCACCAATCATACACTGTGGATCCATGCCGTCATAATATAGCACAGCCACCGGAATACACTGTGGATCTGTGAGACAAATTTTCAGTCAAGACGACATAGCCACGAAACATACACAGTGGATCTATGTGTCGCAAATTATACATACTCCATCGCAACCTGGATCACATAGATAATATCCAGGGTCTTCAATCTCGTCGCCCAAAGTACGAATCTGACCATGTGATTACATGTGTCGAAGTCGAACATGGTAGAAACCACTTGATTACCAGTCATTGATGTATACCGTTAACAAGTGCGAGGGAAATCACCATTAATGTCAATGACTCCCAAGGTACTATAGTACAATCCGTTGACTATGAATAAATGAGATGATGTCGAACCCTCAACGGAATCTCTCGATCAGGGGTCAATGATGTAAACCCACTGTCGAAAGCGAGAAACTTGCCATTGAGGCATGCAAGCTTCAAGGTACTAAATAATTTCTAAGTCTTGATTTCGGATAATATGACGATGTCGACAGAACAAGACTCGTCACAGGATGGCCTTGAGGTATCCCACATCAGTGACACGAAATGAGTAACAGAGTTTGAAAGTGAAACAGAGCATGTGACAATTGGACTTTGGACACAAGGAAGGCCGACACGGAATGAAAGTATAACTGCAGATGGCCGACTCAAAAGAGGTTTGGACTGCTCTTGAACATATGGACGACACGACCAATGATTTGGCAGCATTGACTCAAAGACGACACATGGAAAAGACCTTGTTATTGAATCGAATGAGAGACAAATGGATTTCCCAAACCGGCTTCAAATGATGAATAGGGGGTGTCATGTTCAAGAGCGACACTTACTGCCAATTAACACAAAGACTAAACATATCCCTTTCCCAAATTTTCCCCCACCATTTCTGGCAAGTACCTCTTTATTTTTACCCAAGCTTGAAGAGGATCACATATGCTTGTTGATATAAGCTCATCCTTCGAACGAGTCCCTCGGAGTATTTTTAATGAACCCTAAGAAGGAGTGGTTCGGTCCCATCACAGGTCAGTCAATGTTTGTTTAACGAGTCNCATTGATGTATACCGTTAACAAGTGCGAGGGAAATCACCATTAATGTCAATGACTCCCAAGGTACTATAGTACAATCCGTTGACTGTGAATAAATGAGATGATGTCGAACCCTCAACGGAATCTCTCGATCAGGGGTCAATGATGTAAACCCATTGTCGAAAGAGAGAAACTTGCCATTGAGGCATGCAAGCTTCAAGGTACTAAATAATTTCTAAGTCTTGATTTCGGATAATATGATGATGTCGACAGAACAAGACTCGTCACAGGATGGCCTTGAGGTATCCCACATCAGTGACACGAAATGAGTAACAGAGTTTGAAAGTGAAATAGAGCATGTGACAATTGGACTTTGGACACAAGGAAGGCCGACACAGAATGAAAGTATAACTGTAGATGGCCGACTCAAAAGAGGTTTGGACTGCTCTTGAACATATGGACGACACGACCAATGATTTGGCAGCATTGACTCAAAGACGACACATGGAAAATACCTTGTTATTGAATCGAATGAGAGACAAATGGATTTCCCAAACCGGCTTCAAATGATGAATAGGGGGTGTCATGTTCAAGAGCGACACCTATTGCCAATTAACACAAAGACTAAACATATCCCTTTCCCAAATTTTCCCCCACCATTTCTGGAAAGTACCTCTTTATTTTTACCCAAGCTTGAAGAGGATCACATATGCTTGTTGATATAAGCTCATCCTTCGAACGAGTCCCTCGGAGTATTTTTAATGAACCCTAAGAAGGAGTGGTTCGGTCCCATCACAGGTCAGTCAATGTTTGTTTAACGAGTCCAGAGATAGAAAACTCGAAGGTTTTTCAGGATTATAGATTTTGGAAAAACACTCAAAAGAGAACTCTCTCAGTTCCTTTTTCGTACAATAGTCCAACAAGACCGAAAAAGGGGTAAACTATCGCTCGAAGGACGCGTAACTTCAAATACTTTAACGAGTGTGAAAAGAGCAAGATCACTCGGCAATCTTTTCATATTTAGGTAGTCGTGAAAAGAGCTTAAAGCTAACTCCAGGGGGGTTCCTTTTTCGTGTAACCACATCGAGCCCGGAAAAGAGATAAAACAACGCTCGATCACATTCTAGGTTTTTCGCAAGTGAAAGAATGGATAAAAGGCACTTGAGGTCTTGAAATCAAAACCATTAGAAACAAACAAAAACGCATCATATCGCAAAAGTTTTTCGTCCATAATCATCTGCAGGGGGTACCTGCAAGTCATTTTACTCACTTTCGTATTAGAAATTAGGGTAAAATAGTGAATAAATACAAAAAACCCACATTAACTATGGTAAAAAGTAAATAAAACAAAGTTACTATTCATTTTTACCATAGTGTTTTACCCATTTACCATTGTAGTGCAAAAACCTTCATTTTACCTCCGATCTTCATCGTCGATTTTCGGGAGCTTCGGGGCATCATTTCACGAACCGTCTGGATCAAATTGGTAAGTCCTCAATTCCCTATCTTTTCATGGTTTAATTTTATGATTTTAATGGCTAAATCTCAAGTTTTAAGTGAGTTTTTGAAACCCTACGCGTGAATGAGGATTCTCGCAGGCTGCCCATACGGGGCCTGCGAGAAGTTCTCATTCCCGTAGGTGGGCTTAAGCTACAGTGCGAGAAGTTTGCACTGTGGGCTATAAGCCACCTGCGAACAGCGCAGCGCCCAAAAATGTTTGTAATTTTTAGCCAATCAAACCAAATTTTCTCATAATTCAAGTTATTAACTATCCTCCCATGGTTGTCATGCAGGTTAATAACTATCACAATGGTGCTCGAATGGAGGGAAAGAGAACACGAAGATGATAATGCCACCACCGAAAATCACCCTCAAACCCTTGCCTCTTTAAGAGATTGCGGTCTCCTAAAGTATTTCCGCATACCGGGCATGAGAGCCCAGGTTCGATTGTTGGAACATTTAGTCCGGATGTGGGATCCGGATCAGCAGGTTTTCAATGTTGGTGCTCACACATTGACGATTGATATTGAAGATATCTATTTCTTCACTGGGTTGTCAAGACGGGGTTCTTATGTTAGCTTGACTGGTAACCGCAGAGGTGGTATGAAAATGAGTGAGTATTTCCGAGAGTATTGCGTGCCAGAGGCCGAACGGAAAAAAGGAAAAGTGGCCATTTGGGGAGTGACTGATATAACTCTCTGGATCATCCTCTTCACCATAGCTCGGATGACAGGAAGTGTTGCCCCGCATATGGCTCTACAGAGCTATTTTCAGTATGCCCTCGAGTGTGTCGAGCCTTGGGTCTTCAACTGGGCTGACGCAGTGTTACACAACCTCAAGAAACAACTGACAAAAAGCAGGCGTGGAGATCTAAAGCAGTTTGGTTATGGATCGTTGCTAGTATCCTTATTCTATGAGAGGGTCCCAGTGTATAGGCTTTAGGATGATTGGCACTTTTCGGGTCCCAGGGATCCATGGATGTTACGATGGTGCCAACTCATGGCCAGGCATGTGACAGGACCGATCGTCTGGTATGACGATCTCTTTTTCGACTGGCTTCAGGGCCATGTCTTGATGATAGAGGATTATGCATATGCTGGCTTGGACTTTCGCGGTGATCCTGACCTTGCCCTTCCTGAAGATGCAGAGTGGGGAGATATTGGTAAGAAGTACACCAACTTTTAACTTTTTAGATGTTTTTGTATTTTCATCATATTTAATGTTTTTGGTTTTTATAGAATCATCCAAAGACTAACACCAAAACTTGTTGATAACACAGATGTTGGGGCATATAGACCTGCTGGTAGTTCTCCTGTTCAGCGTCGAGGAGAGGCAGTAGTTCCAGTCCCCCAGTATGCCGAGGACTATCTTATAGTGGAGCAAAATTTAGAGGGTTTGATGTCCGATGTTCCAGAGATGCCTCTGGAGGAGATCCCACGACGCAATCAGCGTCACACCGTGGGAGTCTCTGCCTCTATGGGTCGTTTGCTCCGCAGAGTAGCCAGGACCTTAGCGTACTATCGTGAACATCATTAGTGATGTCACTTTGTAGAAGCCAAGAGCTTCATTTTTGATATTTTGGTCTTCGGACATATTTTGTGAAAACAAACTTTGATCGTTATATATACATGGGTTCTACCGGCTTACTTTACAATTGTGTACATTTTAATGTGTTTGATTTTATAAGTGATTTAAATGCCTATCTAATACATAATTAGCTAAAGCATCTGTCAATGTATTAAGACTTCTCGGAATGTGTTGATATTCTATGTAATCAAAATGTCTTTCCAAGAGGCGAATCCGCAAATACATCCTTAATAGAGTAGGACTTCGAATATAATATACATTACTGAGTTGTAGTACTACCAACTGCAAGTCAAGTCGAACAACCAAATAACGAATTCTAAGAGAGATAGCATCAACCAATAATTCAACCACGGCGCTATACTCTRCAATGTTATTGGTTGCTCGGCTAAGACATATACCTCGTAGAGATATGAGTTCATTTGTCGGGGCATAGATTTCCCAAGCAGCGGAAGCTAGGTTCTGAGTACTACGACTAGCACCGTTGACGAAGCCAATATAAGGTAGTGAATACTCCGACATCTGGCAATCAAACACAATGTCACGTAAGGGTAGAGACCAGATAACGTCAAAGCAAAACTAAAGTAACACACTCACGCAGTATGATACATAAAATACAAGTACTTATGCACAAATGACTCATGCGTAGTACTTCTTCAAGTACAACCCATTCCTGGGTTCACTCAAAGGCACACCATCATAGTCCACTAACTCATACGCTCCTTTTTCCAAAACTTTGCTAACAATATAAGGCCCACGCCACATTGGTTCGAATTTTCTAGCTCCTAGGACATCTTTATCTTGTTCCTAAAGAAGAACAAGATCTCCTTCAGAGAAGACACGAGGTTTAACATGCTTGTCGTACTATGTCTTAACACGTTTCTTCTGGGCTTCTATTACAAGAGTAGCGTCACGGCGAGTCTCTTCTAATCGCATCAAATACAACAGACGTTCCTCTTCAGCAGAAGTATTAGGTAAGAGTTCTACAACTAGCTTCAAATACGGGATCTCACATTCTATTGGTAGAATGGCTTCCATGCCATAAACTAATCGAAAAGGCGTGAATCCTGTGGCAGACTTAACAGATGTCCAATATGCCCACAATGCCGAAAATAACATTGTGTGCCAGCTGTTTTTATGGATTCCTATCATCCGTCGAATCATAGTTATAAGAACCTTATTGATGGCTTCGACCTGGCCATTGGCCTGTGGATAATAGGGTGTTGAGCTATCATGGCGAAGGCCCAACTTCTCTGTAAGTTCAGATATCATATTATTTCTAAAATGACTACCGTGATCAGTAACGATAGCCTGAGGAACACCAAAACGAGTG
>JASDQU010360529.1:0-11794 GCA_032191745.1 Picea mariana | reverse complement strand
GAAAACTGGAGTTAGTGTATCAGGGGAATCATCTTCAAAGAAAGATGGCAAAGGCAAAGGGAATGGGAATAAAGCAAATTTAGCTACAGTGAAAGAAGAGAAGCTCTCTTGCAAGCATTGTAAGAAAGAAGGGCACAATGATGAACATTGATGGCAATTGCACCCATAGAATAGACAGAAGTGGTTCAAAGAGAGGAAAGGGAGGCAAAAAGTTGCAACAACAACATAGCCACCAAACTTGGGGTATGATTCAGGTGATGAGTCTAAGATTACATTAGTTGGTTTGATAGGTAAAATTGGTGATGGTTTTGATTCAAGAAGTAAGTTGTTTTATATAAGGGTCATAATGAAACATACTAATATCGACACATTGATAGATAGTGGATCTCAATCTAACTTAATTTCAGAAGAAGTGGTTAAGAAATTGGGATTAAACACTAAGATGCATCACAAACCCTATTCACTTAATTGGATAAGCAAAGATCATAAATTGCATATAACAAAGCAATGTATCATAAAATTTGCAATTGCATCTAAGTATGTGGATGAAGTAATATGTGATGCGGTGCCACTAGAAACATGTGGAATGGTCTTAGGCAACTCTTATTTATATGATCGCAAAGCAATCTTCTACAGGGAACATAATAAATAACACTTAACTAAAGAAGGAAATGAATATGTTGTACATGCTCATCAGATAAAATCAAATCAATCTCTTCTAACAATGGAACAATTAAAGAAGGCATCTTATGCAAGCAATGCACCTATAATTATGCCAAGTAAAGCAATTGATCTTAAGCATGAACATGAGATGGTTGTAGGATGGGAGTTCAATCATACTTTGCTTCAAGATAAGTTAATGTCATGCAAGCCATTCAAACATATTGGTTCATTTTCAGTCATGATTTTGATGCTATCACTGCTAATGTTTTCTACATGGATGGTAGTGGATTCAGTAAGATGTGAACGAGTTCAAATGRCTAACAATATGCTTTCAGTTGTCATGGTTATTATGCAATTGATTATGATGCGACAGGTGGACATGACAGATTTTAAAGCCAAAGGACAAGTGGGGAGGCCTATCCCGCACTTGATGACTAGTTAATACCCTTTTGGAGGAACAAAAGGTCTTAGTGGGGAGGAATGATCCAAAATGGATCCAGGAAAGCCAAAATTTCAAAGTTGTCGGAATCAGACGAAACCATCGTCATTGTGTAGGACGCATCGTGTTTATTCTTTCCATATATTTTTTTCTGACAATGGACACTATATGCGGAAGTTATCGCGATCTGAAGTTCATGTCCAACAGACAAAAAGTCAACAAGTCAAAGTCAAATGATGACATCAACAGTGGCATGGAACTATACAAAAGTGACACGTGGAATTGTGACATGTGGAAGTACGGATGTTGATGTTGCAATACAGATGTTGACGTGGCAATACAGATGCTGACGTGGCAGTACAGATGCTGACATGGCACTGCACGAATGATGATGTGGCATTGTATGGACGTTGATGTGGAAGATGATGTCAGCATGATGATGTGGAAACACCAAAACCTGACATGTGGTAGCCCGTRCGATGACATGGAAGCTTGTACTGATTACACGTGGYARCCYGTACAGATGACACGTGGCAGTCCATATGATGACTCTGCATGCTGATGTGGTGGGCAGTGACATGGCTTAGGCCAATGGGGAGGTGACATGTGGCCCAATGAGGAGGTTCCACATGGCACCTTATGGAAGGATAAATCTGGCGGTTAACACCAAATATGACGGGGATCCTCCAAATTTGGCAGAATCTCACTAAATCTAGTTAATTGTCGCTAAATCTGGCTAACTTTCGCTAAATTTGGCGGATTCTGGCTTATTTAGTCGAGCACGAAAATCAATAAAAAATAGTTTTTTTGGCACACAAATCGAGACTGTGCGAATTGTACGGATATGACAGGGTGCAACATTGGGATTCGTGTCAAGGGAATGTTCAAAAGCAGGTCGAATTTATACTAAAAAGTTACAAAATTTCAAGGGGAGTATGAATATGGCTTCTATTTTTGCATCCAAGTAGCCGAATAGAAAAGTTCCTCCAGAGCTCGAGATGTCGATCCAAGCATAGTCGATTTTATACTCAAAAGTCTCAGAATTTCCTATTCCAGCCAATGGTAATGTGTATTTTTGTCCAGAAGCTGCATATCTGAAAGGTGGTTTCAGGAGCTGTTATGTAAGACTTTCTTTTGTATTCTTAAAGCATTGAAGATTAATAAGAAGCCTTCCCCACTGAGACAAAGGCCCAGAGACGTAGGCAAACTTGTGTCAAACTCCGTTATCAACCTTGGTGTTATGGTTTGTTTTTTTTACTTCTTATATGGCTGCAACATTCTTTCATTAAGCTTCTTCTCTTAATTCCTAAATGGTAAATCAACTCATGCATAAACTTAACCATAGTATTTAAAAGATCAATGACGGATCAAAAATATTTCTTGGCACATTACATCTAATAAATATGAATCCATATAAAAGGAAGGCACATCCTTGGGTTGAGGGTTCTGGTCTTGTTCTACTCTAATGCTCAGTTGTTTAGATATGATAGATCCCCTGTTAGAAATGTTTCATGATATTTCCACAGTATATGCTAAAGGCATCCATGCTTCTGAGAATCTAGAACAATCCTTATCCCCATATAATCTGCAAATTAATGCCATCAAGTACATGTAAGGTTCCCTCAGGTTTGTTGTCCCATACCATACTACAGTTTGGTTTATGAACTTCCTATGTTCCTTCCACCAAGATGCTAACAGTTTGTCGGTATTAAAATTTTCATAAAAATTTACTACAAAATCAATGTTTAGTCTGACTTCTTGTTCCCTAAGCTTATAATATTTATTCACTTTTGTTGGGAAGAAAACCCCCACACACTTTTCTTGTTTATCATTGACCAAGCATTTAATAGCGTCTATGTGGTTGATAATCCATTATAAGGCCTCTACACAAAGTAAAAGGGGGGATCTAGTGGCCACCATGTATAACATGGAGCATTCGAGAACACATGATCATCCAAGGCCCTAATTTCTAGACTATTGTGAGGTGTGAATTCCGGGAAATCTTAGTGTTTAATTTTATTGAATAGATCATTCCGGTAACAATACCTTAGACCCAGTGCTCTACTATGTGTCTTTATATAACGATGGTTGGCTGAAAAATTTATTCTATGGAAATCAAATTATAGTCTCCACCTTGGAAATAATGCTTAAACAACCATGTCTACACTCATATATCCTAACCTATTACCAATCAAATCTAGTTGTTTAAATGTAGGGTACAGTGGGATTGTGTAAATCTTTCCGACTTGAATTTGTCCTCCTACATGCCATGCTCGACATTAATGGATCACGTAGAACAACGACGTGAAAAACTCGTTTATCATTTCATCGACACTTTCAAAAGGTCATGTTTTGGCACGCAATGGTTCTTCCATCGGGGTTCAACGATTTGAGATCTTCGGTCGTTTGGGAAAACTTTTGTTTCAACATTGAATGTCAATCCCAACGGTATTTGCGTTAAAAAATCTCTTTTTTTATTGGCGCATGATGTTTTTATTTTTTACCGACGTGTCATTATACATGGGTTTGTATGGCAGCGTGGATCATGACTTGTCTTCTCCTATTTTGCATAATTATTCAATTTAGGCTTGGAACATAGTTGATTGAGCGAAACCATCAAAAGAAAGTCTAGCACAAACTGTAAAAAAGCTAAATCAAAATCCAAGATGAAAAGGAAAGTAAAGCGGTACCCTTTGAATACCTGATATTTCAAAGGGTGTGTTGAGGTCTCAACATGACCTCATCTGATTAACAAGGTCTTGTATTTTTGTGATGTAATTATGAATGAATTCATTACTATGCATATTTTCATTTTCAAAATTCCACTTTAATGTTTGAAATTTAGCTACAACCACACCTTCATATGTTATGTGTTGTTTAAGATATCCCATGCTTGGTTGGATGATTCTATAACACCGATTCTTGGAAATGTAGATTCTTCAATTGCATTACCTATAAGAGAAAGTGTTTCATTATCCTTCTTTATAAGTTCCTTTAGAGATTGTTTTTCATTGGCATTCAATGCTTTAAATTCTTCATCATAAGGCATAATGTATCCATCAATTACAAATTCCCATAAATCTTTAGTAATAAATATGGTTTGCATGCATTTGCTATAATAGAAACAATTTATGCCAAGAAACTTAAGTAACACAATATTGTTTGTCGTCATTTGAAGAAAATGTACAAGACAAAAAAAAACAAAAGGAGAAAACACATATTGTCTCAAACAATTGTCCCAAAATAAAACTCAACCACCACCAAGTGAATCTTTTATTTATTTTTTTTAATACAAAGAAAGCTAAAAAAAACTAGATAATCCCCAAAATTACAAGTAAATATTTTCAATACAATATCTCTCTTAAATCTCTCTTAATGAAAGGTGAAAAAAAGATATAAATAAATTCTAGTTCTCACAAGTGAATCTCCTTCACTACATAATCCTTTTGATGAGAGGGAAAGAGTAACTATTACAAAATTTGTGAGAAAGCTTTACAAACAAGCCACATGTGGCAATGTCCCTGCTAGATTGGTGAAGTCTATGCAGCAGAATTGGCACTCATACTTTCGATTGTAGAAACCATAATAGAACTGAGGGATCCAAACTCGGACCAAATATGGGATTTTAGTTTTTAGCTTTGTTCCAAACACACACCAATCTCTAGAATGTGCAAAGACAGGTAACAGTATTATAATTTTGGAAAACATGAAGATTGTTTTGCATAGATATTTGTATTTGTTTACATTTCAGAGGTACTGCAGAAACTCATTGTTGTGCTTACTAAGAAGAAATAGAGGTAACATTTTTATGCTCTTGTTGCTATTTTATATTCTTCATCAAAAAACAGCAGGGACTATGCCAGTGCGTGGTTCTTGATCCAATAGCATCCAGTACACTAAAACATACATTATGCAAACAGAAACAACATATGGAATAGAAAATAAAAACAACATGTAACATTAACCCTAAATTTATGTCTGTACTGAGAGTAATAACTGTCTACTAGCCAATTATCCACATAAATGAAGAATAACAAACGATGAAAAGCTTCAAAGTACTCCCACGTTCATCTTCTCAATACACACTCTAGAGGACAGGCTTCTCCATTATATGAGTAGAGATGCTCAGTCAACTGTGTGTGGTGTTGGTGTTGGTGTTGTTTGTCTGATGTATTCTGTATATTAGAGTTTTTAAAAATCCTAATTCGCTCCTTTGGCTTTATACGACTTATTCATGATTTCTGAAGAGATATGAAGAGATACAACTGCTTCCATGCACAACCAAAGAAATATTGAACGTTGTAATCATAACTTTAGTGACCTCCCATGGTGCTGCAATTATAACTTCATTAGCATATCGACAGGCTAGCACACTAAGACAGAGCTCATGGAGATTCATGACTGGATGATGAGGTCCTCTAAACTGAACGGAAAGTGCCTTGATACCCTGATGGTGACTATAAGTTCCAGTATCTCGTTCTGGAATGCCATCTAAGATTTGACTTGAATGTTATCTGAGCGTGAATGTCTCGGTTATCGTTGTTTGGATAGCATGATCCCAGTTGACAGTGTTTGGTCAATGTACAAGTACCTCTTGAACATTGAACATGACATTTACATATGTATTAATAATCAGCATTTAAATCTTTCAAAACAAACGAAATATTTAGTGGATGGACATTAAATTATCAATATTAAAACTTGAGAACTTCAGTGCCTTTGAAAGCCACATAAAATTATAGCGCCATATGTAATTTTTTCCCTGAATTATAGCATATATGTTCAGTTGCAGGCTTGCAACTGTGTTTTGAAGACCCTCAATGCTTTCAGTTTGGCCAAAGAAAGAGTCATATTCTAATAATCCCTTCTCCCTAAACAAATTAAGAACCCTTTCATCCATATTTTATCAGGTTGTCTATACCATTTAAACAGCAAGAAATGCAAAAATTCTTTAAGAAAACAAAAAAATAAAAATAAAAACGCTGGTTCCACTAACCTGCGTTGAGCCATACAACCAAAGGCTTCAAATTCAAGTCTGAATATGCATCAGGATCCCACAACTTGGCATATTTGCATAAGAAAGAAACCTTTCGTTGTTGCATGTGTACCTCATCCCTCCACATATGAAAGAAGGCGGTTAACTACAGGAGACTTTTGGGTCGTTCCAGCAAGCCTTCCAAATGCTGAAATCAACCCTTATTCGGACCAACCCTTGGTAATTCTCACGTTCCACAAAGTTCTACTACCTCACAGGTAATTTTCTTCTTGAAATCTAATGAAATGCATGTTTGGTTCCAACTGATATATAGAATACCTTATTATAAGAGATCAAGAATGAATCATATATATATATATATATATATATATATATATATATATATTTAGTTGATACTTATTGGAATGAATGAATGGGTTTGCAGGGCAACATTCTGTAGCGAGTTTTATCAAAGACGAGGTTATGGCAATCTCGATGAATGAGAAGCAATAGGCACTGGAAAAATTAATCGACGCGCAGAAAGATGAAATGTTTTTGAGATGCCCAAAGGAGGACGACGGATGGAGCATCGTTTAAGAGTGAATGTGAGTTCTAGAATTGGGAAAGGACGAGGAGGTTAAGCTATGTATGTAGTATGTATTTTGAGGTCTAAATATAAATAAAAGATTGAATGATTGAACAAGAGGCAAGCTGACCAGAGTTGCAGCGGCATATAACGGTTCTATGTTCAAAGTGTTTTGGGAGTAGGGCGTTCAAAGTGTTTTGTGGTGCCAGTGAATGGAGTGTGGTATCATAATTATCCAAAACACACAATGAATTTTCCAAAGGACAAACAAAGATGAGATCCTCACCTGGAGTCACCAAACAAAACTGAACGCCAATGCACTCTCCCCTGAAGAAGGGCTGAATGTTGCGTCCGCACATGATCCCAACAACTCCGGGAAAACTGAAAATCCCAGGAGCCTTAGAACATGTTCTCCTTTACATTAAATATTAAATATATGGCTTAGAAGCTGCAATCAATGAGTCGGGGGTAAAATGATCACGAATAGCCATGGCGAATATCTCCACGATGTTGCATTCATATTTTGTGGTTTTTTTCAGTCGGTGCATTTACGTCAATAATATGGTACAAGTTAAATCGCATTTAAGACAAAAACGAATTTTTACTCGGAAACATTGGCGGAGAAAGGCCAGAAAACCCTAACGGGAGAAATTTAATGTAAAATAAACTCATCTCTGCGTTGATAATGTACTCATCTCCACATTAATTTAATGTAAAATATACTCATTTCGGGGTTGATAATATACTAATGTGGGCGTTGATAATACTCATCAAGGCCAGAATTAACGAGAGCAATTTAATGTAAAATATACTCATCTCGGCGTTGATAATATACTCATCTCGGAGTTAATTTAATGTAAAATATACTCATCTATGCGTTGATAAAGTTAATTTTCCATTTTACATCTCTGAGTTGAAAAAGTTAATTTTCCATTTTACATATCTGCGTTGATAAAGTTAATTTTACATTTTACATCTCTGAGTTGAATAAATGGCCTTGCTTTTCATTCAAATATTAATATTAATATGGTCAAAGTTTATAAATAACATATTAAAACATTGATTATAACCAAAACTATTTATAATAATTTTAATAAATAATGTTATTTTTAAAATAGATATAATTTTTCATTTTATTAATAAATAAAATAAATATTATTGTAAAGCATGGATGTGAAGTTTAAAAAAAAGCATTTAAGTGATTAATTTTGTGTTACAGTGGAGACCTTAGTTCATTAATAACTATGGTGATTATCAATATATATACCCAGATCGAAAGCCAATAGCGAAGGTAGTGGTTGACCCACTATCAGTTTCAAAGGCGGAGGAGCAAGCAGTAGGACCTGGTTAAGTTTACCCCGTAGAACTATGGAGACGTTAGTTTATTGAAATAATCATAATACCAAGTTACTATACTGCTAAAAACAAATATTTATAATAATTTTAATAAAAAATATTATATTTAAAATAGATATAATTTTTTATTTTATTAATAAATAAAATAAATATTAATGTAGAATATGGATGTGAGGTTTAAAAAGAAGTATTGAAGTGATTAAAATGATTAATTAGTGGAGACCTTAATTAATATGGATCAATATTGTTATTTTGTGGGATACACTCTTAACTTAATTTTTCTATATTAATATAAATGAAGATATTAACAAATTATTGTTCACTTAAATTTAATAATCATAATGAATAATATTTATTTTTATCATCTCCTCTCACTCTCATACGAAGGTGGGGTTGAGGGAGATATTATTCATAACATATTATGTTTTGCATAATATCTCCCTCCACTTCCATATGAGGGTAAGTTTGCATAATATCTCACCCCACCCCACTCTCATGGTTGAGGGAGATATTATGCAAAACATATTATCTCCCCCAATCTCATCACATATAGGAATGGAGAGTGCAATTAGCATTATGAGATTACAAAATAACATAAAATATAAAATAATATAACATTACATTATATTACACTAAAAATTTGCTATAAATAACATTACATTATAGTATATTACATTACACTATAATTATTAATATATTATTATATTTTAAAAAAATTAATGTCAATATTAATTATTAATATTTTATTACATTTATTATATGAAGAAAAAAACATTATATTTATTATTTGATTAAAACTTTGTTAATACATTAAAAAAAGACAATATTATATTATATAGAAAAAGAAATCATATAATTATTTGACTACAATTATTGTCTAATAAAAATTATAACGTCGTAATGACACAAACAATTCTAAAAAAAAAGGCAATATTATATTATATGAGAAAAAGAAATCATATAATTATTTGACTACAATCATTGTCTAATAAAAATTATAACGTTGCAATGTCACAAACAATTCCAAACATCGCAATGTGTCGAACAAATTAACTTTCCAATCTACCAAACATATTAATGTCACAATGTGATGAACATATAACGTTGCAATGTGATGAACATATTAAATTGGCAATGTGACAAACATAGTAACATTGCAATCTACCAAACATAGTAATGTCGCATTGCAATGTCATGTACATATCCTAACGTCACAATGTGAGAAACACTTCCAAACGTCGCAATGTGACAAAGATATACAGACATCATAATGTGACAAACATTTCCAAACGTCGCAATGTGTGGAACATATATGGATATGGATAGGCGTGTCATCGCATTGTGTCGCACATCATCTTATCATCRCAATGTAATGAACATTTCCTGATCTTTCATTATGAAGCACTTATTGCAATGTCGCAATGTGACACAAATTTCCAAATGTCGCAATGTGTTGAACATAGTAATGTTGAAATCTACCAAACATAGTAAAGTCGCACTTTGACGAACACATAACATTGCAATGTGATGAAAATATAGTGTTTCAATATGACGAAGATAGTAACGTYGCAATGTTATGAACATAGTAACATTGCAATCTACGAAACATAGTAACGTCGCAATCTGACGAAAATAGACATGTCGTYGCAATGTGGATAGTAGTGTCGYAATGCRACAAATATAAAAACATGTCRCAAAGTGAAAAACATAAATACATGTCRCAATGTGTCCCACATCACCTTGTCRTTGCAATATGACAAACATTTCTTCACATTGCAATGTGATGCACATATCCTGATGTCGCAATGTGACAAACACTTCCAAACATCGCAATGTGCCGAAGATAGTAAACTTGCATTGTACCAACCATCGTAATGTCGAAATGTGGCAAACATATATGGACGTCGCAACGTGACAAACATTTCCAAACGTCGTAATATGTCGAACATAGTAATGYTGTCATCTWCCATGCATAGTAACAACACAATGTGACGAACATATACAGATGTTCCAATGTCACAAACATTTCCAAATTAACATCGTAATGTGTCAAACATAGTAACAATGCAATCTACCAAACATAGTAACACCGCAATGCAACAAACATATATGGATGTCACATTGTGACGAACATATACACATGTATCAATGTGACTAAAAATTATGAAGATTGCAATCGGACGAATATAAATTGGCATTGTACTTGGACAAATGCAATGTGATAGACATTTCCAAATGTCACAATGGGACAAACACAACCTATTGTCACAATTTGATGTACACAACCCAATGTGTTGATGTGACAAACATTTTTTTGATGTCGCTATGTGACTAACATAACCCACTATTGAACTATCACAAACTTATTCCAATGCCATATTCTGAGAAACATAAACCTTCGTCGTAATTTGATCATCATAACCTTACGATGTCAAGTGACGAACAAAAGCTATTGTCACAATGTGATGAACAAAACCTTATGTCAACATGTGATGAACAAAAGCTGATTTCACAATGTGATGAACAAAAACTAATGTTGGCATGTGACGAACAAAACATGATGTCGCAATTTGACGAAGAAAATATGATCAACATTGCAATGCAGTAGTACCATAGTAAACTACAGTGAACATAATCAACATGGCCCACCATAATGAGATCCACATGGTCAACGAAAGTCAGCGATGGGCATGTTCAACCATAATAAACTATGATCAACCATAGTCAACCATGGTCATGGTCATTCTCACTCAACCATGATGAAGGACAACCATAGTCAACCATATCCAACCTTTCCTTTCCAAAGTTAACCAAGGTATACCAAAGTAAATCATGGTCATGGTCAACCATACTCAACCATAGTCATTTTCAATTAAGGTATTATTGTATTAATACTTAAATAATATATTATTAATGTATTACTACTTTAGTAATGTATTTATTAAGGCATTAATACTTTAAGAATGTTTTTATTAATAAATTATTAATTTATTAATAATTAAATATGTTACATTAAACATTAATATATTAATACTTTACTAATGTATTTATTAATTCATTTAATGTATTAAAGGTATGAAATTATTTTTTTATTATTACTTTAACAATGTATTATTAATCTTTTACTTTATTATTATATTAATATTTTAACAATGTAGTAATTAATATTGTATAAATGTATTACTTAATTAATAGATTACATTATTAATGCTGCATTAATTAATACTTTAAATTATACATTTATGTAAATTAATACTTTAATTTATACTAGTGTATTATTACTTTAATTAATAGAATAATGTATTACTACTTTAATTAATATAATAATACTTACCATTTTTTTAATAAAGAATCCCAATCCGAATAATGGCGGCCATGGCTATCAGCTCCAGCTCCGCGACAGTCCGCATTGGTTGCAAGAAGTCTGCTTCCGTCTCCAACGCATCGACGTCGGTTCGATCTGAGTTTGTTGGATTGCGGCGCATGGATTCCATGTTTGACATGGTCTCAAATCATTGCTTATTTGCTCAAATACAGAGGAATGTTCAAGCCGTCGGCAATGGCTGTCACGGAGTTGTCACCACGGCGGGCACTGGGAATTTCTTCGTTGGTGGCAACGGGAAATGCAATGAGGAGAAGCAAGAGGCCGAAAATGCTCATTTATCAGGTCTGCGGCAGGACGAAGATTCAAACGAGGATTGGTGGCAGAGAGACTGGGGTTTGCTGAACCGGCATTATTTTGTGGACGAATGCTTGACGTTCGAGGCAGCTGATG
>JASDQU010360526.1:0-11794 GCA_032191745.1 Picea mariana | reverse complement strand
GAGTTTAGCTCATGGAACTTCAAAGATTTATTTGATAAAAATGGAATCAAACGAGAATACACTATTCCAAGAACACCACAACAAAATGAAGTAGTTGAGAGGAAAAATAGATCAGTTCAATAGATGGCAATATCAATGATGAATGAAATGAATATTTCTCAGACATATTGGGTGGAAGCAATCCATACAATTGTTCATATTCTTAACAAATCTCATCTTAGGCCACACACTGACAAGACTCCTTATGAGCTCTGGTTTGGAAGACCTGTTTTAATTAATCATTTTAAAGTCTTTGGGAGTAAATGTTATATCAAGAATAATGATGAAAATATTGGAAAATATGATGATAGGGATGATGAAGGTATCTTCTTAGGTTATGCTACAAATATTAACAGGTACAGATGCTACAATAAGAGGCCGCATAAATTGGTTGATTGTATCAACATAAAATTTGATGAAGAAATCCTGGTACAAAATGTAAGCAGTGTTGAACCAAGCAAAGAAGATATAATTTAATATGGAGATGAAGAGGTCCAAGAATCAGAAAGAGAAGAATATGAGTCATGTGAAGATATGAATACTTAGGCTGACACAAATCAACAGAAAGAAACAAAACCACCTCTCAAAATCGTTAGAAAGAATCATCCTAAAAAACAGATAATTGGAGATATAAACAAAGGAGTTCAGATAAGAAGGAAATTAGTTAAAGACACAGAACAATCTCAGATTTCTTTTCTATCTATGATTGAACCTAAAAAAATTTATGAGGCCAGCAACCATGATGATTGGATTAGAGATATGAATGAAGAGTTTGATCAGATTGAAAAGAACAATACTTGGGATCTTGTTCCTAGACCTGAAGATAAGAATATAATAGGTTCAAAATGGGTGTTCAAGAATATAATGAATGAAAAAGGACAAGTTGTTAGAAATAAACTCAGATTGGTTTGTAAAGGGTATGCATAAGTTGAAGGTCAAGATTTTGATGAAACTTTTGCTCCAGTAGAAATATTGGAAGCCATCAGAATGTTTCTTTCATATTCATGTCATAAGAACTTTAAAGTGTATCATATGAATGTTAAGTCAACATTTCTTAATGGAGATCTAGAGGAAGAAGTATATATGGAACAACCTAAAGGATTCTCATTGACAGATAATTCTGATTATGTTTGCAAGCTGAAGAAGGATTTATATGGATGAACCAATCACCATGAGCTTGGTATTATAGACTGGACAAATTTTTACAAGACAAAAGGTTCAAGAAAGGTATTGTTGACAACAATCTCTACATCAAGTCTGAAGGTGATGATTTATTATATGTTTTTGTTTATGTAGATGACATTATTTTTGGTTCTACTAATGTTTCCTCTATTCAGTGGATTGCTAACTCTATGCAAACAAAGTTTGAGATGTCCATGATAGGTGAATTGTCATACTTTCTTGGTTTACAAGTAAATCAGAGTTCTACAGGAATATTTATCTCTCAAGAAGAATATTTGAAAGAGACGTTGAAGAAATTTCAAATGGAAGATTCTTCTCCTGTTAGTACACTATGGTGGTTGGTTGCAAGCTCAGTAATTATGATATTTCACTTGATGTTGATCAAAGGAAATATCAATCAATGATAGGAAGTCTTTTGTACATCACAACATCTCATCCTGATATAATGCAAGTTGTTGGAATGGTAGGTCATTATCAGTCTACTCCTAAACAAAGTCATTTAGTAGTTGTAACCAAGATATTCAATTACCTGAAGGGCACAATGAATTATGGTCTTTGGTATCCTAGAAATCATAATTTTCAGTTAATTGGTTATTTAGATGTTGATTGGGAAAACTGTGTGGATGAGAGAAAGAGCACCAGTGGAGGAGAATTCTTCCTAGGTAACTCATTAGTAGCATGGCTTAGTAAGAAGCAGGGATCCATATCCTTATCAACTACAGAGGCATAATACATTGTTGCTACTACTTGTTTCACACAAACTCTATGGATGATACATACTCTGGAAAATTTGAAGGTAACTTATACTGATCCCATTCCACTTCACTATGATAACACTAGTGCCATCAGTCTCTCTAAGAATCATGTACTTCATTCAAATTCAAATCATATACCAATAAAATATCATTTTCTGAGAGAACATGTTACAAACAGAATTTTCCAGGTGAATTATATTCCTTCCACAGAACAAATAGTTGATATATTTACTAAACCATTAGCAGCAACACATTTTGGATATCTTTGTCAGAAGTTGGGGGTTATATCTTTATTTGTCTATTCTTTTCACCTTGTCAGGGGGAGTATGTGATTGTCACATATTTGATACTTTCGATATATATTACAACAGTTCAGGGGGAGCATGTTTCTTCTTTGACATTGATGTCAAAGAGGGAGAAAAAGTATGGTAAGCAGTGTGGTAAGTATTCTACAGTGGTATGTTTGGTTGCATGTTCAATAGGAAAAGTAGCAGTCCAGGCAGAGAGTGAAGAGTGTAGTTCTTCAGGTTCAAGGTTTCCATCAATGCGAAAGGGGGAGATTGTTGGCATACTTACATACATAAGACAACGTGTGCATGTTTTTCATTGATGGCACAGATTAGCATGATCAGTAGCGCAACGATAATGGAATGGCAATGATCAACAATGGAGAGAAACAATGATCGTTCGATCCCATTCGAAATTCCCGAAGACCGTCAGATCTAAATTCAGATAGGAGGAGCGCGTAGTAGAGAATAACAGATCTCAGGCATCAGATCTAAGCCCGAAGACCAATCATCATTGGAGCCAGAAGAAGGAGCATGATCTTTACGTGCAATATGAAGTGGGCTTACAAAGTCACAGAAGCAAGAGGATCGTCCATCTTCAAGAAGGACACGTGGTGAGTGACTAGAATTTCATTGACTTACACATTGGAGGAGTCAATGGAGCATGGTGTGGGAACTCACGATATGCGATATCCTAAAATGATCTGGTTTGTTGGATCGAGGATTGATCTAAACCCTTGGATCGAGGGTCGTAGACAGTTGGATGCATACAACACGTGGCGAGAGGTCAGGTTTTCGTTTATTGGAAAGTCAAAGAAAGGAGGTGTTCTATCCTTTGAAATCATGAAACGCAAAACCACGATTTAATCTAAGTCATCGATCAAAGGGATAACGTGGACCATTGATCTGACTCCATTTCAGAGTTTTGGATACCGGGAGTTGGGGGAGTCAATGAGACTCACGAAAAAAGTGTGAAATCATGAAGAGATCATTTGTTTGGCGAGTGGTCATAGTGCACGGTAACATCGTCGAGAGTTGGAGAGAGGAGCTAGTGCAACCAAGCTCTATTTTCACGATCGCGACATGGAGACTTGAGACCCTTCATCACAAGAATGCAAAAATGTGAAATTGCGAAATCAATTTTTCTTAGCGTTCAGTCACAGCCAGTGGGAATATGAGATAAACGCGAGACCCTGTAGAATTAATCCAATGGTGTTGATTAATTGGGAATATGATAGAGGGGATACTATTGCACTTCACAGTTAATTGATTATTTATGAATCAGTTAGCAGAACTCAATCATAGTTATTGGACATTTGGTGATTTAGTTTCCGAGGCATTTTCTTGGAGATTCAAGGTGTAACTAAATAGGTGGTATAGGATAAAATGGAAACGCAATGACTGTGGTAAGTTGGTTGTTCAAAATGGAAAAATGAGTTGAACTGTAAGAAAGGTAAAATTATAGTATGCATAGTGTGAGATAAAACTTAGAGATGCTGAAGAGACAAAAGTAAGAGCATAATTGCAGAACAATTTGAAACAGAGAAGAATTGCAGAACACATAGAAGCAGCGAAGAATTGCAGAATAGATAAAAGAAGAGAAGAATTGTAGAACATATAGAAGCAAAGAAGAATTGCAGAATAGAGAAGAAGGTGTAAGAAGTAAGACACCATTATTGTTTGTTATCCAATCATTTGTTCTTAATTAGGGAGGTAGGGTGGTGCTAGGGAGGACTATAATCCTCTACTTTTCAAGTTGGTGCTTGAATACTAAAAGTTAGAGATTTCATCTGGTTGTGGCTAGAAAAATAGGGTGGTGCTTGGGAAAACACAAACTTTTTTGTATACAAGTTGGTTCTTGTATAAGTGGAAGTAGGTGCTTCCATCCAGTTGGTGTTGGAACACTTAGGGAGTTGGTGCTTCCTTCTAGTGTGTGTTAGAGAAACCAGAAAGTTGGTGTTCTCAACAAGTTGGAGCTTGTAAAACAAAGGTAGTACCCTCACTTTGAGTTGGTGCTCAAACATATATGATGTACAGAACTTAAAATAATGCCTATCATTCAAAGAAGAAGAGGTTTTATCCCTTTATGGGTTTCCTCGTGAAAATCTATCTCTGTGTATATCTTATATGTGACTGATGTTCATTACTCATGTTGTTCATGTGTTGTATAATATTGATGGTCACCTGGAAGAGCTTAAAAATTGTTTAAGAACAGTCATATATTTTTTAAGAACAGTAACAACTGATTCACCCCCCCCCCTCTCAGTTGTCTTATTATTTTCAACACCCAGTTCTTCCATCGATGTCGAGGAAACCCAGATAAACTGCATAGGATAGAGGTAAACCCAAAATTCCTCTTACTCCCCTGTTTGCACTCTGTCAACTGGATCTTCATATTTTCTAGTATTGCGGTACACTAGTCATATAATGTAGGTCTCATACACTACACTTCATAGAACATGAGAGGCCTTGATGCCTGG
The DNA here is from genome assembly GCA_032191745.1 of Picea mariana. Classification (NCBI taxonomy): domain Eukaryota; kingdom Viridiplantae; phylum Streptophyta; class Pinopsida; order Pinales; family Pinaceae; genus Picea; species Picea mariana. The sequence continues at coordinate 7,051 of JASDQU010360526.1, read as the reverse complement.
TGCAACGATGTCGAACCTGTGATCCTATTCAATACATGGACAATAATCTTCAAGCTGATATTGTTTATTGCTCGTATAGGGAGTTGACTCCCCACATTAGGAGTCTCTGCTACACAGTGCACATCTATGTACTTCTCTATTTTCATTCCTCTCCCTACCCCTCGTGATTTGATTTTTACAACCTCTCCTTGGCATGATAGACCAATCAAAAAGTAAATGTCTTCTACCTTAATTCTCAATGGTTTCCCATCGAGGTTGAAGCTTTCACTCTAAGGGTCCCAGTAAACCACAAGCATCTCGAGCAACCACAATCATATAAGCCACATCTCTCTAAGGTGACTTGGGCCCCCAGATCTTGATCCACAAAAACATGGACCTCCTCGTGCTCTCTCTCTCTCTTCATTCAAGAACCATCCTGCCAAAGGAAAACCAAAATTTGAGTTAGCATCTTTAAAATACATTGATTGTATGCATGTACATGGTCTACCTTACTCACATTCACGTATAGAGATGGATATATGAACCATGAAATTTTCAAAGGCACGTATAGATCATCATATACGCGACCCAATAGAAGACAACCCACGTACACCGATTTTCACATTTTACGCCCTCAATTTCTTAAAATTTGGAGACTAATTCAAAAATTAAATCCATTGGAAATGAAGAGGAAGGGAAGTAGATTTACCTGATCCAGACAGTTCATGATTTCATCACCTGATGATGCCACAATCTCCGTTTGAATCTCAGAGGTATTTTGGTCCAATTTGCACTATTTGGGTAAAAAATCAAAATGGTATAGTAATTTTTGGTTTTATTACTATTTATAAATTATTTTTACCCAGTTTCTATAGTTTTGAACCATTTTTTCACCTAATGGACTGGTGCAAGGGTGGATTGAATTGGTTTTTGTAGTTTTTTCTGGGTATTCTTGCAGATTTCCACTTTATGTTGGTCATTGGTCACCATGGGTAGGTATTTTCACTACCCAGCATATAGGATAGGTATCCACTCCATCATTAATTTTCTCATTTTCCTATATATGTCACTTGTTATGCCTTAGGTATGAACCAATTTGTTGCGACAAAGAACCTTCCATCTGCTATAAGTAGTGTCATTATCAAGTGGTAGATATTTACCAAACATGGGTGCCCTAGTTAGATCCTCTGCTTCATTTGGTGCCCATGCCAAATTTTTTTCCTTAGGACCGGGAGTCCCTTATAGATAATACATGGCTTTATGTTGAGCCTCATTTCTCACTCATAAACATGCTTTATCATACCCCGAGGACTCCCAAATGAGTTTAATTTAACCTCTTTTCCGTCTCATCTAAAGAGAGAAAAGATTTCCGAGTGATTTGTCCCTTTCACACTCGTTAAATTGGACTTGAAAGATGGTGAGTCTAAGTTAAAATATTTTTCGACTCGTTTTCCAAAAGAGAAAATATTCAGACAAAGAGAAAGTGAGTCTCAGTTAATCTTGACTTAGGTATCTCTAACCTTGTACAATATCTACTACAAACATATATTTAGAAAAGAACAGAAAAGATACAATGGCAAATACAAACATTACAAAGAGATTTTTCCCCTGGAAACCCATTCTGGGAAAACCATCATATTCTAAATTCATTCATAGTGTTACATTGTTTACAATACAATATACATATAGGAGCCAGTGGCATCCAAAACCTTAAACCAATGACCTAGATTAGTCCAAAACACTAATTCCTTAATTGGAAATAGAAAACCATCGCCAAATATCATGTGCCGAAAAACCACCTAAATACATGACACGTTTCCGTTGGTAGGTGTCACGTTTCTCGAGGTAGAATTTTTTTTTTCTGGAGGCGCTACCCCTATACCCCCACGCAGGGGGATGCACCCCTTGAGTGGGGCCTAGCGGCCCCCACTCTAACCCTACTATGCATCCGACGCATACGCTCAGACACTACTACTCGTGCAAAGAATATAACACATACCCAACATTCTCCCACTTGTTGTTTTCTTTGCATAAAGGGGTTTATAGGGTTACATAGTCAAAAATTCAGGGCAACAGTTCCCATGGATCCTCTACACCAAGAGAATTTCTCAATGCTCATAGATTTTGTTAATGAGTCTGCAACATTCTTCAAAGTGTCCACCTTCATTAGTGATACTTTCTTTTCTTCAATCATGTCTCTCACAAAGTGATATTGAACATCAATGTGCTTTGTCTTTGAATGATAAGCAGGGTTCTTTGCTAGAAAAATTGCACTCTGACTGTCATACTCTATCCTTACAGCTTGTTGTACCAACCCAATACCTGAACACAATCTTTGTAACCATATTGCTTCCTTACTTGCATGAGTGGATGCCATGTATTCATATTCTGTAGTTGAAAGTGCCACTATAGCCTGTCTTTTTCTCATCCAACTTATTGCTCCGCAAAATAGGTTAAACACATACCTTCTTGTATATATCCTATGATCCAAATCTCCAGCCCAATATGCATCCACAAATCCATGTATATCAACCACTCTATTCAATCTTAGTCTTCCTTCGTAGCACAATCGATAGCTATTTGGGCCACGCAAATACCTGAAAACCCTTTTTACTACTATCCAATGCTCCTTCCCTCGTTTTGACATATACCTCCTCAAAAATCCCACTGCATGTGCAATGTATAGTCTAGTATAGAACACTGCATACATCAAACTACCAACTGCACTCGCATATGGAACATGAGACATGCCCTCCTCTTCTTCATGTGTCTTGGGACACTGATCCGCAGATAACTTTACACCAACATGAATAGGAACCTTGATCGATTTACATTCCTGCATATTAAACCTCTACAATATTGTCTCGAAATATTTTCTCTGATTTAACCAAAGTTTCCTTTTTTTTTATCTCTTTTAATTTCCACGCCCAAAATGAAATTTGAAGAACCAAGATCCTTCATGTCGAATTTAAAGGAAAACTGAGTTTTCACATCCTGGATAATCACCTTGTTGTTTCCTATCAGCAATATGTCATCCACATACAAGACCAAATAAATCAAATGATCACCAATTAATTAATAATACACATAGTGATCCTCCTTGCTTCTTGTGAAGCCAAGTCCCAACATATAAGTATCAAATTTTTGATACCACATCCTTGGTCATTGTTTTAAACCATACAGGGACTTTTTCAGCTTTCATGCTCGCTCCTTCTTTCCTTTCACAGCATAACCTTCTGGTTGCTTCATAAAGATTTCTTCTTCCATATCCCCATGAAGGAATGTTTTCTTCACGTCCATCTGTTCTACTTCAAAATCAAATGCAACAACATTAGATAACATAAATCTTATAGAGGTTAACTGGGAGACAGGAGAAAAAATCTCACCAAAATCAATTCCCTCAACCAGGGAATAACCCTTTGCTACTAACCGAGCTTTCTATTTCTCCACTTTTCCTTCTGCATTCAGATTCTTTTTAAATACCCTTTTTTTGCCAATCGGCTTTCTTCCAGTTGGAAACTCCACTAGATCCCAAGACTCATTCTTATCCAAAGATGACATTTCTTCTTCCATGGCCCTTTTCTAGAGATTTCCATCCTCTGATTCCACTGCCTCCCTAACAGTTCCAGGATCATCATCAGTAATAGACAAAGCAAAATTTGAACGAAAATTAGATGGACTATACCTTTTCGTTAGCCTTCTTTCTCGATATGATCTCCTCAATACTGGAGTATGAGGATCTTTTTATTCCGATTCATGTTCTTTTATAGAGTCTGATTCATCATCCTTTAAATCAAACTCTATCTTTTCTTGTTCTTCCTTACTTGGTAGGACTTCATGTTTAACAACATCCTTCACTTCTCTAAATACCACATCTCGGTTATACACTACCTTCTTAGTTTCTTGGTTCCAAAGCTTATAACCTTTGAGATGATCTTTATATCCAATAAAGATACATTTTTTAGCCTTCTTATCCAACTTACTCCTGTTTTCCTTTGGAACATGAGCATATGCATCGCAGCTAAATACCTTAAGATGTGTGAGAGAAGGTTCCTTACCAGTCCATACCTCTTGTGGAGTCTTGTCACCCAACGATGATGAGGGTGATCTGTTGACCAGATAGCATGTAGTACCCACTCCCTCTACCCAGAATTGTTGCCCTAACCTGACACCAATGAGAATGCACCTTTCTTTTTCCATCAATGTCTTGTTCATCCTTTCTGCAACTCCATTTTGTTGAGTTGTATATGGAGTAGTTTTCTGCCTTTCTATACCACACTTCTTACAGAATTCTTCAAATTCATTCTCGCAGAACTCTCTGCCATTATCTGTCCTCAACACATTAATTCTTTTCTCTGTTTGTTTCTCAACAAGAGCCTTAAAATATTTAAACCTATCAAAGACTTTAGATTTCTTCCTGAGGAAATCTATCCAAGTTTTCCTTGAGAAGTCATCTATAAATGAGACATAGTACACAAATTTTCCCAATGATGGGACCGACACAGGTCCAAAAACATCACTGTGAACTAGTTGTAAAATTCCTTCTGCCCTCATTGGACCAAAGGCGAATCTTACCTGATTCTACTTCCCATATAGACAATGTTCACATAAATCAAAATCTAGAGAGCAATTAGAAATACCTTCAACCATACCTTTACCGTGTAGTAGTCGAAGACCCTTCTCTCTAATATGCCCCAGTCTTTGATGCCACAACATAACCTTTTCTCTAGAGACTATAGGAGTTCTTTCTTCTTCAACTCCAATATTAGGAACAATGGAGATATTACACCCATCAATAATAGTTATTCTTAGCATCTTATACAGAGTTCCAAATTGAACTCCCTTCATCAACACCATTGCTCCTTGAACCATCGTGCAAGTTCCCTTTTCAAAAATTGTTTTTACCCCTGCATCTTCCATTTTGCTTACAAAAATCAAATTTTTGGCCATACCTGGGATATGAAAAACACCAGGAAGTGTTCTAATCCTTCCATATATGAGCCTCAACTTGACCCTTCCTCTTCCTATGATTCTGGTTGTCGAATCATTACCTAAGAAAACAATACCTCCATCATACTTTTCATATTCGCAGAACCACTCCCTGTGGGGAGTCATATGAAAGGATGCACCAGAGTCAATCAACCATGCCTCATGATCTGCATGTGTGGTTGAAGAGGCCAAGTAAACATCCCCTCCTTCTTCCTTGGAGGTCTTTTCTTCTATAGAAGAAGATTCTTCAGATCCCTTCTTTTTCTAAACTTTGGATCTACACTTCTTCTTGTAGTGCCCTTCTTTTCCACACCTCCAACATACCCTTACAAAATTTCTGGGAGATTTAGATATACCCTTAGACTTAGATATTGCACTTGAGAAATTAGATCTATTTGTTTCCTGGGAACGTAGTCTTACAAATAATGCACATGTGCTATGTCCTTCCATATTCTTCCGTCTCATCTCCTCCGACAACAAGGATGAAACCACTTATTCAAAATTCAAAGAAGTTGTATTACTACCTATAGACACAACTAGACTATCCCAGGAATCTAGTAAAGAACACAACAAACTGATACATTTATCTTCATCTAAAATTTTAATCTCAATAGATACTAACTGACTTACCATAGTATTGAAGGCGTTCGAATGCTCTTCCACCGAGTCTCCATATCTCAACCTCAATTTATACATCTTCTTTCTCAGGAATAGTTTATTCACCAGGGACTTAGACTAAAAAAACTTCCCCAACTTTTCCCATAAATCCTTGGTTGTATATTTCTCTGACACATTCAGTAATACTGAATCAGAGAGATATAGTTAGATTGTGTTCTTTTCCTTCTAATCCATCTTTTTTCAGTCATCTACAGAAGTTCCTATAGGTGCAGTACCTATATCTACCACAGTCCACTGATCATTGTCCACCAAAATATCTTCCATCTTGATCTTCCACTATTCAAATCTTTTCCCATTAAACTTCTCGATCTCCATCTTTGAATTGCTTGCCATTTCTTTTCACCTAAAAAACAATACCGCAGATCTCCCACTATAACAAGGCTTATCACAGTCCCGAGCCGAACCCTTGACCACAAAGGCGTCCCCCTGAAGCCAATAAATCTCTAATACCATATGTAAATCCTAACCTTGTACAATATCTACTGCAAACAGATATTCAAAAAATAACATAAAAGATACAATGGAAAATACAAATATTACACACAGAATTTTCCCCTGGAAACTAAAACCGGGAAAACCAACATATTTTATATTCATTCATAGTGTTACATTGTTTACAATACAATATCCATATAGGAGCTAGCAGCATCCAAAACCCTAACCCATTGACCTAGATTAGTCCCAAACCCTACTTTCTTAACCAGAAATAGAAAACCATCGGTAAAAACCATGTGCCGAAAAACCACCTAAATACATGACACGTTTCCAAAGGTAGGTGTCATGTTTCCCAAGGCAGATTTTTTTTTTTCCGGGGGCACTGCCCCCGAACCCTCGTGCAGGGGGCGTCGTCCCCCTGCACCCCCCTCTAACCCCCCTATGCACCCAACGCATACGCTCAGACACTACTACTTGTGCAAATATTATAACACATACCCAACATTATTCTACTTGTATCTTAAGTCGGATTAGGGTCAGATAGCACACAACCTTTATGTTGGATTACCTCTCTGGGGGGATCTGACTGACTGGTTGTTAAGCCTATGAGGGCCCTTATAATTGATTATGTGACCTCCAAACTTTAGCAGAGAGTCTCAGGTCCCTCTTGGATGAGACATACCTTCTTTAGCGAGGGATGCCACTCAGCCACTTTAGCCCATTTGCATGCATATTGGCCATTTGACTTTTTGGTATGCTGTTTGAATACTAGTCAACCTTAGCTGTCTATTTTTGTTTTCATCATTATGGACAATCGAGTTTCTTTTTCTCCCTCATTCGCTGCTACCCACCCCTTAATACCTGCTAATTTCATGGGGACAATGTTGATTAAGGTTGGTTGTCATTGATGTCAACCCTTGAAGAAAGCCCCGTAGGAAAAAGGTTTGGGTAATGGATACAATATTATTTG
>JASDQU010360525.1:0-11794 GCA_032191745.1 Picea mariana | reverse complement strand
ATTGTGATAACACTAGTGCCATCAGTGTGTCTAAGAATCCTGTATTCCACTCCAAGACCAAGCATATTCCCATAAAATACCATTTTCTGAGAGAGCAGGTTGTTCAGGTCCAGTACATTCCAACCACAAAACAAATTGCAGACATCTTTATTAAACCTCTAGCTAAGACACCTTTTGAATATCTCCGACAGAAGCTGGGTGTCATTTCGTCTCACACCTAAAAGAGTCCATCATGTTAGGGGGAGTTTTGTATTGTTTGAATATCTAATGCCTCCTAAAATTACTGTAACAACTCAGGGGGAGCATGTTTTCTTTGACATTGATGTCAAAGGGGGAGAAAAGGAGTGGTCTAGGCTAGATGCTATGGTTGGAGGTCCAAACGGATTAGCGAAGACACTCAGGGTTGCCATCAATGCCAAAGGGGGAGATTGTTGGCATGTTTTACAGGCAGAGTATTCTTGTCATTGATGGCAAGATCAGAGTGTGCATCAATGGAAAAACAGGAACAAAGTAAGCTCAAGAGAGATGGCGTACTCAAGATCTCAGGAGGATCAAAGGTTGAGGCCTTTGACACTTTGAAATTCTTCTAAGTAAGGAAGATGCGTGAGTGTGGGTGGAGAAGCAACAGTGATCATCAGATCCAGGAGAACCTGCACATTCGTTAAAGTGCTAGGAGAAGCGGGCCCTCAAAATCCTGAAACAGGCAAGATCATAAGTGTTGGTTCGACTTCACTTCGGAGTTTTGGATACCGGGAAATTGAGTGGTGAGACCCTTCAACATAGGAGTTCCAGAATCCCAAAATACAGAATCCTGAAATACCAAAAATAGGCACTTAAACGAAGAGTTTCAACTACCAGGAGTTGGAAGAGTCAAGACTCTTCATTGTCAAGAAACCCAGAGTTGCAAAAAACTGAAATGAGAAATCGTGAAGTGACAAAGACTCTCTACCAGGATTTCAGATACCGGGAGATGGAGAGGTCAAGAACTCTCAACATCAAGAGTCCCAAAGTGCCGAAATGCGAAATCCCAAAAACCCGAAACAGACGCATCACTCGAAGTAATGGATACCGGGAGATGGAGAATTCATAGACTCTCAACATCAGGAGTCCCAAACTGCTGAAAAGAGAAACGTCGAAATTACAGAAGCAGGCACATCATATCGAGATTTCGGTTACCAAGAGATGGAGAAGTCATATACTCTCATCATAAGGTGTCCCGAAGTGCCGAAATGCAAAATCCCAAAACAGACACATCAGTAAACCATGTCAGTTAAGGACACATGGCACAATCAGGGAATGACAAGTGTCAAGCTGATTCAACATTTCAGGCGCATGTAAGTCACGAATCAGAGTGACACGTGGTAGCTATTCGACACATGTCAATCCACGTGTGATGTCAGCAGGCCCACATCACATCGGAACTTTCTATTTCAGGGTTCTACATAGCAAGCAAAAACTCCACCATCACGTTGTCCAGAACTCCGAAATGCCGAAAGGGACCATTGTGAGTCTCGATGACTCGAAAGGGAAAAATGCCGAAATCACGAAATGCGAAACAACGATCTAATATGAATCGTTGATCAAAGGGAGATTGTAGACCATTGATCTGACTCCCTTTCAAGGTTTCATTTACCGGAATATGGAGGGGTCAAGGCTCAAGACCCTTCATCATAGGAATGTTGAATTGCCGAAAAGCCGAAATGTGAAACATGGTTAGGCTCAGTAAGAGGTCATAGCCCTTGGTCACATTGGCAGAAGCTGGAGGAAGGATTTAAGCTCCTTTTTGGAGTTTTCGGGGGTCAGGAAATGGAGAGTACTAAATTCCTCCACCACAGGGATCCCGAAATGTGGAAGTGCGAAATGGAAAAATAAACGCAAGATTCTATGAATTCAATCCAATGGTGTAGGTGAAGTTGAATAAGATCACAGGGCTACTATTGCGCTTCTTAGTGTAACAGCTAGAAAACAAATGATGGTCTCTCCCAGAGGACTCGAAGAGGCCTTAGTGTGATCGCCAAAGAAGATGAAGAGTCTCAAGGCATCTTCCAGTGGAATGAGGACTATTGATACAGGCGATTGATAGATAGAAGTGGAATGAAGTCTGTAGTTGAAAACAAAAAGGATAAGATCATCTAAGATAGAGAAGACAATGAGTCTCAACTGCCAAAGAAGCTGAGAAATCTAGACAGAACACCTAGTGATGATGATCAGACAGAGCACTCACTGTGAAGACATGCAGAAGCATTGCACATAACATATGCAGAAGGTACAGAGACTATAAGAATGGAGAACAAAGAAGAGATGGGTGTTGTTGCTGTTGGGTGTGATTGAGATGTGAGGAAGGAGGTAGAGTGCAGTAGCAGTAATGCATAGAAGAGGAATGATGCATTGAAGGGACATGGTGCAGAGAGCATAAAAGGCAGAAGAACAAAAAGTGCAAGGGGTGTGCAGAAGACACTGATGCATATAGAGCAGAGCAGTGTAACAGAACAACGATAAGGTTGGTAAGCCATAGAAGAACTATATCTCACTGTAATAAGTGTTAGTAACAAAGAATTTATATTTCAGGGTGGTTGGGAGGTGCTAGGGAGGACTGGTGTCCTCATAGGTTCAATTGGGTGCTTGAACACAGGGAGTTAATGCTTCCTTCTAGTTGGTGCTAGAGAAACCAGGGAGTTGGTGCTTCCTTCTAGTTGGTGCTAGAGAAACCAGGGAGTTGGTGCTTCCTTCTAGTTGGTGCTAGAGAAAACAGAGATTTGGTGCTCTCAGCAAGTTGCGTCTTGCAAAAACAGAGGTTGTAGCCTCACAATGAGTAGGTGCTCATATGTGTGATAATGTAAAGAATTTAAATATTACTTATCATATAAAGAAGAAGAGGTTTTTACCCTGTATGGGTTTCCTCAAGAAAATATGTCTCTGTGTATCTCATATGTGTGACTGATGTTGACTATGCTATTGCTTATTGCCCTGCATCATTGTGATTATCATTGAGTGCCTTGTAAAGAATTAAAAATAAGTATAATTGTTCAAGCTCGGTAAACAACTGATTCACCCCCCCCCCCTCTCAGTTGTCCAACATATAGTGCACATCAATAAAGCTAGATTTACCTACAATGTTAATCCAACATGGGGTGATCTATAAATTGCAGTTAATGAGCTAGAAAACCCTAACAATCCTGATGAGACATTCACAAACCGAAAAAAAATCAGAACTCCTTGAGATTCCTATGACTTACAAGCGGATTTGCCTCGTCCTCCAGTAGGTGGAGGTGAAAAACGTATCAATCTTGGTTTTTAAGTCACAAAACATCCTTTACTAATTAAAAATAATGAATACCACAGAATACGACGTATGTTGAATCGAGAACAACAAACAATTGTAAAGGACATTGCTCTTAAAAAATGCTTGAACATGGACACTCCTGTGCACTTGTTCCTTACAGGCGGAGCAGAAACATGCAAGACATTCACACCAAAGAACTGTTCCAAATGCTTATACAAATCTATGATTCAAATTGATCCTATGAAACCAAAGGGCCTAATAGTTTCATACACAGGAAAAGTTTCATATAATGCAGGGGGAATAACAGTCCACTCTGCATTTTTAATTCTTTTTAACAAGTCACAGTTTCTTCCACTTAGCAAGGAAATGTTGGATACATTGCCTAAGATTTATGAGGAACTCCAACTTGTCTTTATATATGAAGCATCTTTGATTGGAAGTCGGTTCTTGTATTCCATTGACAACCGACTAAGAAGCATAAAACATGTGCACACGAAATACTTTGGAAACATTGACATGATATTTTGTGGGGATCTTTACCAGGCACATCCCATCCAAGATTTGTTGATATTTTAACAACCTACCGTTAACATGGAAACAATGATGCATGAATTTTGGAGAGACAATATTAAATTCTTTGAATTGCATACTACAATGTGCCAGACAAATGAAACATTCATTGCAATTCTGAACAGAATGTGGACAAACAACCAAACATATAATGACTTAACATATATCAATTCGAGGTGCTTGCGGACTGCACCAACAGACCCAACGGTCCCTTACCTATTCTACACAAATAAGGATGTTGCAATGCATAATAGCCATATGCTATCGCTCATGCCCAACGATGATTTCATAATCAATTCAATTGACCTAGAATAAGACAACCATGGAAATGTGCCACATCATGAACATACAACCACTCTACCTTTGCAGCTTGTCCTCAAATTAGAAATGTTGGTTGAAAAATATGCCTGTAACTATGATTCACAGGATGGCTTGGTCAATGGTGCAGATGGAATACTCAAAGGCTATACGAAAACATAAAAAATTGATGCAAGTGACAAGCAAGTAAGTTGTCTTACCTATATAATTCAAACAATGGAAGCGATTGGACACCTATTTTTTGAATATCAAATCCAATATCAACATCAGCAAAGACAGGTCGACTAAAAATTCGAAAACAGTTTTCGATTAAACTTGCATGTGCACGTACAGTCCACAGATCACAAGGACTAACACTTGATAATGTTGCATTTCAGCCTACTGGAATTCAGATACATGGATTTGTATACACAACATTGTCCCATGTCAGAAGCATAGACTCCTTGTATTTACTAAGTCCTCTTACAAAAGATAACTTCAAATTCAAAAGTTGATATTGAAATGGAACAACTCATGACCACCGCAAAATGGCAACTGCACTATGATTACCAATTCATACAAACAAATTCATCTGTATCAATTCTCTCTCTTAACAAACGTAGCTTAAATGCACACATGGATGATATAATCAATGACTATGATACAATGCAATCCGATATTCTGTGCTTGCAAGAAACATACATGGCATTATGCATGCAGAACAAAGAATTCCCAAATCACAATTGCATATCAAGTTACATTAGACATGGGGTGATGATATTGGTGAAAAAACATGTACCAATTTTGGAGCATATACATATAAAAAAAAGAATGTTGAGGTGGTGCTTGCAAAATTGTTTTTCCATGAAACATAAATTGTGATACTGAATTTGTATGTTGCTCCCCATGCAACATTCTCCAACATAGTAGATGTTATTTCCAATGCATTGGGCCATTTCCATCTGAACGGACCCATTTTTCTTGTAGGAGACTTCAATATTGACATGCTACAAAAGAATGGCAGAACAAAAGAATTGGAAAACTACATGTGCAAATACAGTCTCCGCTTTCTTTTGCACAACACAAGCCATCTGCAAAACACACTTATTGACCATGTGTGGTTGAATGTGCCCATTCCTCAATACATTATGTTTATATTAGACACATATTGGTCTGATCGTGATACAATTAGTATTGCATTTGAATTATGAGATATACATCAAACATTTTGCAAAGTCATGTTTCTATATTTCAAAGCATATTTGTATAGCCTGTTGCAAAAAAAAAAAAAACAATTTATCCAACTTCTTAGTTTTCCTTGATTTGTACACATACTAGTCTAGTCACCATACAGTTGGAGTTGTACTTGAATTATAAAATATACATTATGCAAAAGAAACAAAAAAGGTACATCTTTCTAAAAACTATCTGTTACTCTATTCATCTTATACTATTTTTTTTAGTATATGTACATAGTACTTGCCTTTTTATTTACATGTTAACTTGTGTTCATATTCCTTTTGTTTTCTACTTTTGTTCATAGAAACAAACCAAAAAACTAGACGCCGCAAAGAACTCCTAACCAGAGATGTAGAGGAATCCATGCAAAGGTGCATTTTTTCTGCCTGTGTTCCATATTAAATAGTTTTTCGTTTACTCTATCTCTATTTGTTGAATTGGTTTGCAACTGTGTTTTTTTTTTTTTTGTGTGCCTCCTTTGACACTCCATATATTCCTCTACATTCACTTGTCTTCGTGTGTGTAATACATATTCAATGTTGAGCTCGCCAGTCCTGGACTCCGTCTGTCAATTTGTATATCGCGGAACTCTGAATGTTGTTTAGAGGACACAGAACAATAGAAGTACAATGTTGAGCTAGCCAGCCCACAAGTCTGCTTGTCAATTTGTATATCGTGCAACTCTGGCTTCTATTTGCAGGACACAGAACATTAGAGGCCCAGTTTAGAGCTCTCAAGTTTGTGATCCAAAAAGGTGGCTAAGTATGGAATAAGGGATCTATACATGCTCTATAACATGTCATGTCCATACTTTATAAAAGTACATATTTAGTATGTATTGCTCGTTTCTCGGAGCCCGCCAGCCCTGGAGTTTGTCTCTCAATTTCTATATCACGAAACTCAATAGAAGTACAATGTTGAACCAGCCAGCCTGCAATTCCGCTTGTCAATTTGTATATCATGCAACTCTGGGTGGTATTTGCAGGACACAAAACATTAGAGGCCCAGTTTAGAGCCCACAAGTACGCAATCCAATAGAAGTGCAATGTTGAGCCATCCAGCCCACAAGTTCACTTGTCAATTTGTATATCGTGCAACTCTAGGTGCTATTTGCAGGACACGAAACATTAGAGGCCCAATTTACATCCCGACGGCCTGCAAGTCCACGATCCAAAAAAGTGGCTAAGTATGGAATAAGGGATCTATACATATTTACTATGTATTGCTCGTTTCTGGAAGCTCGCCAGCCTTGGAGTCTGTCTGTCAATTTCTATATCGCGAAAATCAGTAGAGGTACAATGTTGAGCCAGCCAGCCCACAAGTCCGCTTGTCAATTTGTATATTATGGAATTGTGGGTGCTATTTGTAAAGCACAGAACAATAGAGACCCATTTTTTAGAATGCCAGCCCGATAACCCACGATCCAAAAAGTGTACATGCTTTATAAAATCTCAACTACCTCGCACGTCTGCTTGTCAATTTGTATATTGCGAAACTCTGGGTGCTATTTGTAGGACACGGAAAAATAGATGCCTATTTTTTTAGCCCACTAGCCTGAGAACCCACGATCCACAAAGTGGGCAAGTATGGGATGTGATATCCATACATGCTCTATAAAATATCATGTCCATACTTTATAAAGGTACATATTTAGTTTTTCCTGGTTTGTACACATATTGGTCTGGTCACCACACAGTTGTTGTTGCACATGGATTATGGAATATGCACTACGAGTCTGACCGAGCCCTTTCATTTCCTTAGCCAATTTTATGCCTGCAGATTCCCCGATATGCGTTATCGAACACTCGTTCCCCGTGTTCTGAGTGTGCATCTTGCATCCAAAACTTGGTAATCCATGTCTATGCTCGCGGGTTCCCAAACAGAGGAGTGGCAGATTTCATGTCCATCTATATCTCTACATCACAAGTCCAACCGAACGTCGTTCATTTTCATAGTTCCTGATTCTATGGCCACGATGTCCTTTGTGGGCGTCATCCAGCTCTCATGCCTTGTGTGCATGGTTTACATCTTGCGTATGAAACTTAGGTGATCTACAATTGGACCCAGACTCGAAGCTTGCGACTCGTTTGCTAATTTTCTTTAATTAAATTGTACAATATCAATATTTATTATTAATAATTTAGTACTTGAAAACAATGTTTTTAGATAATGTTAGTTATATAACATATATGTTAAATGTTATACATGCAGACAATTGCAATCTTGAACCCGCCAGTCCCGGAGTCCGTCTGTCAATTTATGTATCACGGAACTCCCAATGCTGCATGGAGGACACGGAAAAATAGAAGTGCAATGTTGAGCGAGCCAGCCCGATGTCCACCTATCAATTTATATATCACAGAACTATGGGTGCTATTTGTAGGACACAGAACAATAGAGACCCAATTTTCTGCCCGCCAGGCCGAGAACCCGCAATCCAAAAAATGGCTAAGTATGGAATGAGGGATCCATGCATGCTCTATAAAATCTGATATCCATACTTTATAAAAGTACATATTTACTATGGATTACTCGTTGCTTAGAAAATTTCTAGGTCCGGAACTGGCGAATACATGTGTTCAAATTTCCAGTTATTTTTATATTGCCAGCCCGACCATCCGCTTTCCCATTTCATATTGTACATATTACATGTAATATGTATTACATATTACATGTAATGTCTAATACATATTCAATTTTGAGCCCGCTACTCGTGGAGTCCGTCTGTCAATTTAGAGCCCGCCAACCCGATAACCTACGATACATATTACATGTAATGTGTAATACATATTCAATTCTGTCTGTGGATTTGTATATCGCTTAACCTCAAATGTTGTTTGGAAGACATGGGACAATAGAAGTGAAATGTTGAGCCAGCTAGCCCACAAGTCCGCGATCCAAAAAAGTGGTTAAGTATGGAATAAGGGATCTATACATTCTCTATAACATGTCATGTCCATACTTTATAAAAGTACATATTTAGTATGTATTGCTCATTTCTCAGATCCCGCCAGCCCTAGAGTCTGTCTCTCAATTTCTATATCACAGAACTCAATATAAGTACAATGTTGAAACAACCAACCTGCAAGTATTCTTGTCAATTTGTATATCATGCAACTCTGGGTGTTATTTGCAAGACACAAAACATTAGAGGCCCAATTTAGAGTCTGCAAGTCTATGATCCAATAGAAGTGCAATGTTGAGCCAACCAACTCGCAAGTTCACTTGTCAATTTGTATATCATGCGACTCTGGGTGCTATTTGTAGGACACGAAACATTAGAGGCCCAATTTACATTCCTCCAGCCCGCAAGTCCGCGATTCAAAAAAGTGGCTAAGTATGGAATAAGGGATCTATACATATTTACTATGTATTGCTCGTTTCTGGGAACCTGCCAACCTTGGAGTCCGTCTGTCAATTTCTATATCGCAAAAATCAGTAGAGGTACAATGTTGAGCCAGCCAGCCCACAAGTCCACTTGTCAATTTGTATATTGTGGAATTGTGGGTGCTATTTGTAAAGCACGGAACAATAGAGGCCATTTTTTGAGCCCGCCAGCCCGAGAACCCATGATCCAAAAAATGTACATGCTCTATAAAATCTCAGCTACCCCGCATGTCCTCTTGTCAATTTGTATATCGCGAAACTCTGGGTGCTATTTGTAGGACACGAAACAATAGACGCCTATTTTTTGAGCCCGCCAGCCCGAGAACCCATGATCCACAAAGTGGGCAAGTATGGGATGTGGTATCCATACATGCTCTATAAAATATCATGTCCATACTTTATAAAGGTACATATTTAGTTTTCCCTGGTTTGTATGTGTACTCCCAATGCTGCATGGAGGACACAGAACAATAGAAGTGCAATGTTGAGCGAGCCAGCCCAATGTTCGCCTGTCAATTTGTATATCGCAGAACTATGGGTGCTATTTGTAGGACACAGAACAATAGAGACCCAATTTTCTGCCCGCCAGGCCGAGAACCCGCAATCCAAAAAGTGGCTAAGTATGGAATGAGGGATTCGTGCATGCTCTATAAAATCTGATATCCATGCTTTATAAAAGTACATATTTACTATGGATTACTTGTTCCTCAGAAAATTTCTAGGTCCGAAATGGGCGAATACACGTGTTCAAATTTCCAATTACTTTTATAATCCCAGCTCGACCGTCTTCTTTCCTGTTTCGTATTGTACATATTAAATGTAATATGTATTATATATTACATGTAATGTCTAATACATATTCAATTTTGAGCCCGCCACTCGTGGAGTCTGTCTGTCAATTTAGAGCCCGCCAACCCGATAACCTATGATACATATTACATGTAATGTGTAATACATATTCAATTTCATTTGTGGATTTGTATATCGTGGAACCCCAAATGTTGTTTGGAATACACAAGACAATAGAAGTGAAATGTTGAGCCAACCAGCCCGCAAGTCCGTGATCCAAAAAAGTGGTTAAGTATGGAATAAGGGATCTATACATGCTCTATAACATGTCATGTCCATACTTTATAAAAGTACATATTTAGTATGTATTTCTCATTTCTCGAAGCTCGCCAGCCCTGGAGTCTGTCTCTCAATTTCTATATCACAGAACTCTATAGAAGTACAATGTTGAACCAGCCAGCCCACAAGTCCGCTTGTCAATTTGTATATTGTGCAACTCTGGGTGCTATTTGCAGGACACAAAACATTAGAGGCCCAGTTTAGAGCCCGCAAGTCCGCGATCCAATAGAAGTGCAATGTTGAGCCAACCAGCCCGCAAGTTCACTTGTCAATTTGTATATCGCGCAACTTTGGGTGTTATTTGCAGGACACGAAACATTAGAGGCCCAATTTACATCCCGCCAGCCCGCAAGTCCACGATTCAAAAAAGTGGCTAAGTATGGAATAAGGGATCTATACATATTTACTATGTATTGCTCGTTTCTGGGAGCCCGCCAGCCTTGGAGTCCGTCTGCCAATTTCTATATCGTGGAAATCAGTAGAGGTACAATGTTGAGCCAGCCAACCCACAAGTTCGCTTGTCAATTTGTATATTGTGGAATTGTGGGTGCTATTTGTAAAGCACAGAACAATAGAGGCCCATTTTTTAGCCTGCCAGCCCGAGAACCCACGATCCAAAAAGTGTACATGCTCTATAAAATCTCAGCTACCCTGCACGTCCGCTTGTCAATTTGTATATCGCGAACCTCTGGGTGCTATTTGTAGGAAACAGAACAATAGACGCCTATTTTTTGAGCCCGCCAGCCCGAGAACCTGCGGTCCACAAAGTGGGAAAGAATGGGATGTGATATTCGTACATGCTCTATAAAATATCATGTCCATACTTTATAAAGGTACATATTTAGTTTTGCCTGGTTTGTACACATACTGGTCTGGTCACCACATAGTTGTTGTTGCACATGGATTATGGAATATGCACTATGAGTCTGACCGATCCCTTTCATTTTCTTAGCCAATTTTATGCCCACGACTTCCCTGGTACGCATTATCGAACTCTCGTTCCCCATGTTCTGAGTGTGCATCTTGCATCCAAAACTTGGTAATCCATGTCTATGCTCGTGGGTTCCCAAATGGAGGAGTGGCAGATTTCATGCCCATCTATATCTCTACATCACAAGTCCAACTGAACGTAGTTCATTTTCATAGTTCCCGATTTTTATGGCCACGATGTCCTTTGTGGGTGCCATCCAGCTCTCATGCCCCATGTGTGTTGTATACATCTTGCGCCCGAAAATTCGGTGATCTACAATTGGACCCGGACTCGAAGCTTGCAACTCATTTGTTGATTTTCTTTAATTAAATTGTACAATATCAATATTTATTATTAATAATTTAGTACTTGAAAATAATGTTTTTAGATAATGTTAGCTATATAACATATATTTTATATGTTATACATGTAGACAATCGCAATCTTGAACCCGCCAGTCCTGGAGTCCGTCTGTCAATTTATGTATCACGAAACTCCCAATGCTGCATGGAGGACATGTAACAATAGAAGTGCAATGTTGAGCGAGCCAACCCGATGTCCACTTGTCAATTTGTATATCGCAGAACTATGGGTGCTATTTGTAGGACATAGAACAATAGAGACCCAATTTTCTACCCGCCAGGCCGAGAACCCTCAATCCAAAAAGTGGATAAGTATGAAATGAGGGATTCATGCATGCTCTATAAAATCTGATATCCATACTTTATAAAAGTACATATTTACTATGGATTACTCGTTCCTCAGAAAATTTCTAGGTCCTAAACTGGCGAATACACGTGTTCAAATTTCCAATTACTTTATATTGCTAGCCCAATCGTCCGCTTTCTCATTTCATATTGTACATATTACATGTAATGTCTAATACATATTCAATTTTGAGCCCGCCACTCGTGGATTCC
>JASDQU010360523.1:0-11854 GCA_032191745.1 Picea mariana | reverse complement strand
ATAAATTGTCAATTGTGTGTAGACCTTAGACATTCCTCCCAACCATAGACTTTGTTGTTCGCACACTCTCAACGGTAGGCCACACTCGAGATGGGGCTATGATTACACCAGGGCAAAGGTTACCTAAGCCAAACTAAGGTCTGACAAACAACTCAATAAAGAATAGGCTCAACAGCACACTCCAACAACATTTCTCATCTCACATCCTCTCATTCCCCACAACTTGTCCCACCAAAGGAAATGTACCCCCTTCTCTGCTCAACAGTCCTTTAGGTTGTCCCACTTCCCTTCCAGGGCTTCAACAAAAAGTCGTCCAAGAATTCTCAGAGCTCTGTAGCACTTGGAACACAAGGTTGCTCAAGGAGTTACAACACTTTTGACTGGCGAAATTGACCGCCCGTCAACTGGGAGAGTGGAACTGGTCCGGGGTTGTCTAAATAACCCAAGTCGTTTGGAATGGACCACCCTGATGAGTTTAACGGCTCCGTTGTCCGCTCTAAGGTATTCTAAGAAAACCAAAGAGAGAATTGATCTAAGCTAAGTAACCTAACTAAAGTAAATAAAACAAACTAAACTATAACTAAATACAAGAAACTAACTAAAATAAAGGAAACTAGAAACTAATAAAACAAAGAAAATAAACTAATAAACTAAATATTAATTATTCTATACAATCTACTGATTACTATTGTAATAACTCAAATCAACTATCTAATTATCAGCTACAATATTTCTTATTCACAAATGTACACTATAAACAATCTACAGATTTGATTAAAACCTGCAAAACTCATGTGTATCCTGCCCTAAGACAGCCAAGAATCTCTTTTTTGGTTTTGTATATTTTATGAAGAAGAAACAAACATTATTGAAATTAAACAATCTAATATATTTACTGAAATTAAACACTCTAATATAAATCTGATTCAACTTCTATCTATATTAAACTACTTAATCAAAACAATAAACATCTAACTAATTGACCTAGAAACGCTCCAAGTCTGCCCTGTGTAGGATGACTTCTAAGCTGGTCGGGGAAGAAATTCACACCGTTTAGTCCTTAAGATTTTCGAAAACGATCAGCTGTGCTGCTTCTTGAAGTGTTTTATAGGACAAACAAGACATAAAAGAAAATCATAACAATCTTCTGATGATAAATCTCTGCAATAAAGGGAAACCTATTATGCAGAAAACTTATATTTAACAATTCAATTTATGAAGAAGACAAAGCTATCATTCACTAAAATGAATTAGTAATTGTTATGTCTTTTATCGATTTGGAAGAAACAAGATATAGATAAAAGTAATAAAATTATATCATTTGAATATGATTTAGATAGCAAAAGTAATCATAAACCATAAACAAAATGATATACAAGACTTGAAACACAATGTTGATATATTGAAAAGAAAAAGCTATGACAAAACATCAATTCTGCTCCAGTCCGTAACATAATTCTATATCCTTGTTCTCCCACAACTGAGGATGATCATTATTACAAAAATCATAAGTTTATATAGGTTTCTCACAAGGTAAAACATCCTTGTGAATAATAGCAAATTGTTTTATATAATCTGGGGAAAAATCCCAAAATCACCTAAACTAAGGAAAATGAAATGCAAGTAGAATCTGTAAAACATCCCCTAACTGCTCAGCATATCTATTACCAATTCGAATTTGCCTGCAATAGAACACAAAGATCAAATTAGAAGGATATTTTATTAAGAAAACAATAAACAATTGACTCTACAAACTTAGCTACAGAATCATCTGATTCTGTAGCTAGTCCAGAATAGCAAACAGGACTAGATATCAATCAAACAAAATCTTAAAAGAAATCAAATCCAATTTAATTTTCTATTCCTCATCAAAACGAATTACAAATAGTTCAAGCAAATTCATCATTCAAATTGAAAAAGAATACAATCGGGACAGGGTAAGAATGCTCTGTTTTTTCAGTTATCACAAGATCGGGGCAAATAATAATCATACTGTCTCGTATCCAAATGCAATTACAAGCCAACCGTATGATGTAACACAAAATAGATATGATAATAATCGATCCTTATCACAATCGATTGGTTACAGCTATGTAAAATTCATATCATTTTATTCAATTGTCAAAATAAACAGGCTGTTGCAATTACGAAACATATCCATTAAAATTTTTTACAGAATACGGTTGCTGGGTATCGCATGGTGAACAGACATGAAAAAAACAATGATCATAACCATCGTTAACTCATTATAGTCATAGCAATAAATCGATATCCTTCAAATAAATGCAAAGATAGGTAAATCGTTTTAGAATGGAATCAGACTGGATGAGTAACAATCAAATGCATTCCGTTATTGATCACCACACAGTCAACCGACAGGGTCTTGACAGAGTCAACAGAATCCATAATATAAATCGGGCAAATAACCGAAATGAATATGGCTGAGTTTAATTATAGACACAAATCATAAGACTAGATATGATCAATCTCATTCCTCACATCGAAATCAAACGATATATTTGTTACAATCGAATGCAGTTCAAATCGCAACAGCCACTATTCATATCCATTTGATTATGTAACAAATAATACACGTACTGGTCCGAGCATAGAATATACAATCACAACAACTAACCAATTTGCCCATCATATCGTACAGGATATAACCAAATCGAACAGAGATATTGACTGTGTTCCAAAAATAGAAATGATATCAACAATCCTTAATAATAGAGTATTCAAATCAAATTATGATCAATCAAATTAAATCTAATCAAAACCAATCCAAAAATTAATAATCAAAACTTATATACAACAAATGCATGACAGAACAGGTCAAAAATGTACACAGAATTTATGATCATGCCATATAAATGGGTGAAAATTATACCAGCAAGATTGTTGAGGCTATGCCAATTTGGAATTGACGATTTCCATGGCTTACTCGACATTCTAGAACAGAATTGAACCAGCTGTTTGTTGCCTCTTATCAGAGGGTTACACCTTCGTGTTATGACCAGTGAGCTTTGCCACTTGGTTTTCCAAATCATGGATTCTAGATTGCAACATCGGCACATCCAAGTAGTACCTCTCCAACCACAATCCACACTGATCGCAAGGTGGAATAGTAGGTTGAACAGAAGGGGGCTTCGATGATTCACCGAGGGTTTCTTGAGGTAGTTTAATACCAGGAAAATTAGGATCATCCTGCAGGCAGGGTGGCAAATTCTTGACAAAGTCGTGAGGAGGTTTGTCACACAAGCCTTCCGAGTAAGGATACTCATCGGCGAGAAAACGTTCAATTTCTTAATCAGAGTCTTCACTGACCAGGATAGGTTCTGATTTGGCAAGGGTTTTAGGCTTATTTCTCGCGATGCGAGATATTAACCTAGCATTTTTATTTCCTTTAGAATTAGCACCAGTCTTAGCTTTTGTATTTTTGGTTGCGGGCTTATCAATTTCAACCTGTTTAGTCACAGCCATAGGAAAATTTGTAGGTGGGTCGGGTAGAGGTTTGGGTAGTAAAACGCTATAAGGCATAGGGGGAATAGGCTGGGTTCCGATTATCATAGGTTTATCAACCTGCGGAGGGTCTGACTCTTTGAAGCCATTCTGACTAAGAAAATCATCCCAACAATCACGTCGTAACCCCAACTCATAAACCATAATCATTTTAATCAACCCCAGATGGAAGAGGCTGGTGTCAGCCTGGCTACGCTTGTACCTCTTAGCCATCTTGAACAAACTTCTATGCAGGTAGTGGGGCATACTAAGTTCGAAACCCATAAAAACCATCAATAGACAAAGGTGAAACAAGAAACTGAACCCGTACCTACCTTCACAAGTAATGAATTGCTTGATTATCATTAGGAGATCATACCAGCGTGGTTTTAACATTNCCACCTTGCAACTTTTGGACCACTTATGTCCCGTAACAGGCAGGCTAGTTGTCGAGCTAAGAAACTGTTCATTAATTTCAAGTTGCACATCTCCAACTTTGGCTCGGTAGCCATCGAATGATAACACGAATTGCCGAGCCACACTAGGGTTATGACCATCGAATTTCCTTATGAACGAGAGCCATTCGAATTCTTCCAGGTCGCTTTAAGCACAATTAAACATCAGCAATGCTTGGCGCCCATTGGGTTCGGCCTTTACGACTGGAGCGATGGCTTCTGTGCATAGTAGGGTTCGAACCGAACAAAACAATGCACAGGGTCGAAAAATGGTTACGGCTAATAGCTGCAGTGCTCAAAGAGGCAAGGATTAATGTAATGCGTGCGAAGGTGGTGGGATTACCACCGCCATGCAATGCATTAATGGATGGGTACAGTGCTTTCCCATCAGTCATCATAACGTTTGAAACATATTAATCGGCCAACCCACATCGGTGTATAACCGCATCAATCGTGCCATCGATCAAACATAAAACAAATACCATATGTTAAATTCATGCACCAAGTGTATAGTTCGATCCAACATGACATCCAAAGGTTTTACCAACGCGACAAGTGTAAAACATTGCCACTCAAATATGAAATCAAAATGATATAAGACCCATGCATTTTTTAGCACAATCAAAGTGTAAAAACATTGCAACCAATGACCATATGAAAATGATAAGTTAAGATCTCAAAAACAATAAGAATCCTATCATATATAAAACCAAAATCAACTATGACCCTTATGAAATCAAACATAACTCATAACTTAACATTTGCAATACTTTACCAAAGAAATCAAGTTGCGCAATCAAAGTGAATGGATATAGTTTGAAAGTCATTCGTAGTCATACAATAAACCAATGGTAAAGTGTCTTTCAGAAAATCAATAAAAGACTATGATAGTCCAAACAACAATGGAGTAGTTTTCACACTTTCAGTTGTGAAAACTAAATCGAATTCAAATTGCAATTGTCGCAAGAAATGAAAGCAATGTCTAGTTGCAAAATGCGACGATGATTTGTCGATTAGAACACAATAGGTGTAGGCAGCTTCTTTTTTTTTTTTTTTTAGAGCAATTGAGAAAAAATATTATTGGCTGCCAACAATGGTGACACACTGGGAGAAGTAGTTATCTCTGTCAAAAAGAAATGAATTCAGATCAGGACAGCAAAGAAAAATTCGACTCAAAACAACAACCAGAAAATCGTACCAACATCCATTTACTATCTTTTCCAGTGATGTTTTAAAAGATACAAACCAATAACAATCTTAAAGATCAGCAAGCCATGATTTTTATGATAAAATCTTCAATATTGTTGGCATGGCCACTGCTGCCCGCAGGCATCCATAGCCTCGACAGGGTTTCCATTTAACCCACTCGGACGTATTTATCCTATCAAGAAGTTCCAGATTAGAATAAAGGACTTTTTAAAAGAGGTTTCGTGTAATTTTACAGATTTTATTTACTCGACATTGCTTCGTTTCCAGCAGGCCTGTTCAGTTCCCCGACGAAGTTGTCTTGGCGCCATGCTTGCATTTACCCACTGCCAGCGGACCTGTTCAGTATCCCGGCGGGTTTACAAACACTTCCCACAGCTCTTAATATTTTTATTTTGTTTTTCTTTTATAAGTAGCTGAGCGGGGTGATGCTGAAAAATCTTGATATTTTCTCATATTTTTTAGACCTCATCATAATTTTTAGCACTGTCCTTATTTAGCTCCAGAAATGTTTTATTTCTAAAACACCTACTTTGACAGGGAGATATCCTTTTGATTCATTCCTTTACGGAAAAGGGACAGTGTGAAAAGATAAAGATGATCATGACAAACTTCACTTAGATATTGAAATAGTAAACTTCTTTCAAACAACACTTTCCAATATCATTTTCAGAAATATATATCACTGATGTTTGTACAACCTTCTAGGAGTTATTTCAGTGAAGAAATTTTCTTATAGTCTTTGTCTGAATGACTCAGTGCTCAGGCATGCATATGTTTTACAAAAACACACCAAACTGATCAATCAAATCAAAAATAAAAAACGAAAACGAAGGCAAAAATAAAAGCAAAAGGAAATATTTACATAATATACAAGGATAAAAAGTTCAGGAAAAATATCTTTTTAGGACTTGGCCATTCACCGGATAGGTGTCAAGCTGTCCTTCAAGATTTTTCAAACGAAAGGAACTAGGACCCAACTTTTCAGCAATAAAAAATGGCCCAAGCCACAAATTTTGAAATTTAGTATGTTCTCCCTTCCCTTCATGTGGTTTGTCCCACTTTAAGACGAGATCGCCTACTTCAAA
This sequence comes from Picea mariana, assembly GCA_032191745.1. NCBI lineage: Eukaryota > Viridiplantae > Streptophyta > Pinopsida > Pinales > Pinaceae > Picea > Picea mariana. The sequence continues at coordinate 5,604 of JASDQU010360523.1, read as the reverse complement.
GTTTCTATCAGAAGCAGAATTAGAATCGAACCAGCTTTTAATCAGTTGTTGATGTTGATCTAATTTACGCTTAGCTTGGGCTCTTACTTCTTCTAACTTCATCAAGGCGTTAATACGGCTTTCTAAAGGGGGACATTCTTCTTCTTGAACCTTTTGTGACAATTGGAGTGAAGGAAGAAGAACATGAGGGGGTAAAATGGATTCTCTGCCATAAACGAGGAAAAAGGGAGAGTTGCCTATAGCAGCTTTGGGTGTTACCCTATCAGCCCAGAGTGCATTGAGCAGCGCATTGTGCCAATTCTTGTGATTTTCAGCTACAGTTCTCTTGATAATATTGATCAAGTTCTTGTTGGTTGATTCTGCTAAGCCGTTACCCTGGGGGTAGTAACTCGCGGAATACTTAATATTTATTCCTTTTTCTAAGGTAAACTCACTCATCTCAAGAGAGGAAAAGTATGAAGCGTTATCAAAGACTAGACAATCAGGTATGCCAAAACGGGTGATGATATGCGAGTTTAGAAAGGCGATCACCTGACTTGTGTTAATAGTTCTTAGCGCGGAGGCTTCAGACCATCGAGTAAAGTAATCAGTAGATGTCACAATTTATTTTGTGTTGTTGTGAAAATGGAGGGTTAATAGGACCAATGATATCAAGACCCCATTGTTTGAAAGGAGAATCGACAGTAACGGGTTGCAAAGGGAAAGCTGGTTTTTGCAATCGCCCTGACGCTTTCTGACAAATGATACATTTCCAGCACAAGGCGTGGGCATCTCTAAAGAGTGTTGGCCAGTAATAACCGGATCTTAAGACTTTATGAGAAGTGGTATCGCCACCGAAGTGACCACCAGCTTCACCTGCATGCAACTCAAGCAAAACTTTCTCTGCTTCGTCCTTCTCAAGACAACGCATCAGTACGCCATCAAAATTCTGACGAAACAGTATACCGTTAATTAGATGAAAGGAGGCAGACCTTAGTCTCAAATCTCTTCTCTTGGCAGGGTCAAGGTGACGAGGTGCTGATCCATGTTGAAGACAGTGTTTAATATCGTCATACCAAGGACTTATGAGGTTTTGTGTACAACAAATCAAACTCTGATCATGTTGTTCTAGGTGTGATGTGTCACTAACTTCTTGTTGTTCAGTTTCTGAATCAACTACCAACTTACACAACCCTTGGCCTCTCATGATCTGTGTTGGGGTGATTTCTAAGTCATACTCCTGCAAGGAGGTGACCCAGTTGGCTCTTTTCTCTCCTAACTCCTTTTGCACTAGCAAGTTCCTAACGGCAGGGTAGGGGACAATGACCTTAGTCCTTGACTTCAGAAGATAAGACCGGAAATGATTTACTACCTTGAAGAAAGTGTAGGCTTGCCGATCGACTGCTGGGTAGTTAAGTTCAGCACCTTTGAAAGCTGAGCTCATAAAGGCGATGGGTACTTCGTTGTTCTCGGAATTCTTCTGAGTTAGAACCGTGGCATAGGAACGATCAGAGGCAAAAGTATAGAGTGTAAAGTCTTGAGAGAAATCAGGGCTCATGAGAGACGGAGCATCGATTATAGCCTTCTTTATATCATTAAAAGCTTGGTTTTTAGTGGGTCCCCAGTGATATTGGGTGTCCTTCTTTATCATATTCTGGAGGGGTCTGACCATTTCGGAGAAACTGGGGACGAATCTTCTCACGAAATTGATCTGGCCTAGAAAGGACTGCATGGATTTCTTGGAAGTAGGTGGAGGAAGTTTAGCGATGACTTGGGTCCTCTCGGGGTCAATAATCATTCCATCGCTAGACACAATGAATCCTAGTATCTTACCCTGTTCTATTGCAAAAATGGACTTCTTGGGGTTCAAGGAGATGCCATATTTATGACATCATAGCAGAACGGCTCGTAAGTGAGCTAGATGATCATCTTTGTTTTTGGAATAAACAGTTACATCATCTAATTAAACTACTATGGAGTGGTTGATCAAGCCTCTAAAAGCAATGTCCATTGCTCTCTGAAAGGTAGCACCAGCATTGATCAATCCAAAAGGCATCTTGCGATAAACATAAGTGCCCCACGGGGTATGGAAGGTAGTTTTTAACTGGTCTGACGGAGACATCAAGACTTGGTTGTATCCAGAGAAACCATCTAGCAAAGATAGCCTCTCGGAACCAGATACTTGTTGCAAGATCTGTTCCATGGGAGGGACAGGATAATTATCTTTATCAGACGCTTTGTTGAGGTTCCGAAAATCGACACAAAGTCAAATTTCTCCATTTTTCTTCCGCACTGGGACGAGGTTGGATACCCATTGAGTGTGCCTAACAGGAAAAATTATTTTAGCACTTAGGAGTTTATTCATTTCTTTTTGTACGGTCGGTTCTAGCTTAGGATGCATTTTCCTCAGTTTCTGTTGGAAGGGAAAGGTTTGGGGCTTCATTGGGATGACATGCTGTATAATATTAGGATCGAATGTTTTAAGATCTTCGTAAGTCCAAGCAAAGACATCCTTAAATTCTTTAAATAATTTAACAAAAGCAATTTTTTCTTGCCTAGAACATCCCAAGCCTAAGTTGATACACTGAGGGTTTTCACTAGTTCCTAAATTGACTTTTTCATAAGATAATGAGGAACTGTTGGTTTTACAATTGACCATTTTTTTAAATTTATCTTCAAAATCATAAAACTTTTCTAATCTAGCAACAGATTTGGGTAAGGAATTTACCATGTCCGATAGAGCTTCAGGAGATTTCGGGTTAGGTATTACCGTAAAGTCATGCAAATTGTCATCGTATGTTTGTTCATCTATCATAGCGCCTTGGAAGGTTTCTTCCATGTGAAGAAAGTTAATGATCTGTTGATCATCGTCAAATACTCTCCAGTTTGTGATATTATCAGGAACAGATGGTCGAAACAATAGCTCCACGGAGAATGCATTCGGAGATAAGCCCTCTGCAGGAAGAAGTTTAGAGGCAACATTAGCGAGTAAATCTGCTTTGGCATTATTTGATCTAGGAATGGAATTTATATTAAAAGTAGAAAATTTGCTTATGAAACTCCATACCTCAGACTGGTAACATTTGAGGTGTGGGGAAAGACAATGGATGGAATTTCTCACCTACCTGACCACTATCTCAGAGTCGCCGAATGCGATTAGATTTTGAATGTGCATGTCTAAGGCTTTTCTGAGACCTTGTAACAAAGCCTCATATTCTACAATGTTGTCAGTGCATTCAAATTCTAATCTACAAGCCAATAATGTTTTTTACCTGTCGGATCGATCATGATGCATCCTGCGCCAGCTCCTTCTTTAGACTTGGCACCGTCAAAATATAAAGACCAAATTTGATTTCTATCGGGCTCACCAGATTGTTGGATAGACGCTGTTGGTTGTGTACATGCTAAGATCTCAGACTGCTATTTTGGATTGTTGATAGATGAAACTTCATCCATGAAATTTCCGAAGTAGGTGTCCATCCCTTGGACTTCAGGTGAATCAGCCGGAGATGTATATGGTTCATTGGGGTCATTCAAGTCCGTTACCGTGAACTTGAGGTAACGCTCATGATTCACCCTGATCTTGTTAGGCTTGCCATTTTTCGGAAGCCATAAGTGAGACCAATCCATTGCGAAGTAACCATGGAGCTGCTCCGACCAGTCCCTACTCAAAAACATACCATATACTTCTGGAATATCCACCACAATTATATCAATAACCTGATGAACCTTAGGGTTAGACGATAATATAATCAATACATTTTTTAGCTCACCCATAACTTTAACATCTGTTCGATCAAGCTGTATGATTTTCAAAGAAGATGGTTCTACTTCGGCGTTAATCTTTTGGCAAACTGACCAGGGCATCACATTTGACGAGGATCCTAAGTCAACCATACAGTTATGCACATTTCTGTTGAAGATTTTGAAAGTTAAAAGAAAAGGATGTACATTCTTGCGAGTACTTAGAGTTGTAGCTTGAGGTTTCTTACTCGCATTCTCTAAGACTACTTTATCTGAATTATTTACACTATTTACATTGTTATTTACATTATTTACAGGAGTTATAGGAAGGCTTCCTTTATCTTGAGGATCAGGATTGTTTTTTGTGGAAGTCTTCTGCGGAACTTTGCTTTGCACAACCTTATTACCGTTTGAATTACCATTCTTTCCATTGTCTGAAATATTTTGCAACATTTTTTGTAACAAAAATGGAAATTTCAACAACTCATAAATAGAAATGTTAGCCCGTAATTTCTTAAGATCTTCAACAACATCATAATCTAATTTAAGGCTAGCATTACTCTGTTTAGTTTCTACTGATTTAGATGGCTTCGGAGGTAAAGTTGTAGTGTTCTTGGTAGGAGGTTTGTTTGCAGTCTTGCTCCTAGTATTGTAAGGGTGCACAGTCTCGAAGTTAGCTTGGAAGATACTATCCGAGAGGTGACCAAAGATATTTGGAAAAGACTCTTCTTCTTGGGTTGTTTCCTGCTCGACTTCCTCTTGAGGAATGTCAGGAGGGATCAAGTCATCTTGGGCTCCTAGAATTTTCTGTAGAGCACATTGCAAACTTTCTAGGTTCAAGCCTTCGGGGTTTAGATTAGGTCGGTTTGGGGGAAAAGGATTTCGGAAAGGAGGTTTGTAGGGTCCTTTACTCGAAGAGGCTTCCTCGATCGACCTTTTTAAGTCTATAACTTGATTAGATAACTTTTGTACAACTTTGGTTAAGTTCTCCAAATCAGAGTTTTCGGATTGAGTTTTGTTTTGAGTAGGTCTGGGGAGAATTTCAATCTTTTTCTTGGAAGAAGAAGCAGTCTCAGTTTCATTTCTAGAAGAATCCTTAAGACTAAGAATGTCTTTTTCAATTTGTGTAGCCTCTTCAAAGGCTTCTAACAACGTGGCCTTTTTGGATCTTTTCACCCAAATAGATATACTTTGATGTAAATCTTTAGTGTAGTAAGCTATTACAAGGCTTTCAGCAGGCATAGAGTCTGCAGGGATTTGATTTTTAAGTGTTAAAAATCTTTGATTAAAATCTTTAACTTTTTCTTTTGCATTCATTTTTAAGCTTGAAAGATCCATGACTATGACTTCCGGAGGTTTTCCATCTCCGAATTTTTCCAAAAAACATGAATCAAATTTTTCCCAAGATACTATAGTGTGAGGCTGCTGTGCAAAGTACCAGTGGACGCATTACCCTCAAAGGTGTAAGGGAACAACCTACAGACAACATCTTCGTGTTCAACATTATGGAGTCTGATGGCTAACATAAATTTTTTGATATGATCTTCAGCTATCTGTTTTGAATCGGGATCAAACTTAGGCAGCCACTTCTCTGGGTTCTTAGGCAAAGGATGTTGGGCTCCAGGTACAGCTACGACATCCTGGTCCAACCAAGGTCTAGCAGGGTTGTTCTGATTTGCCATTGGGGTAGTAGGTGAAGGAGGTTGAGAAGGTGGATTGCCTTCGTCAGAAGAGGAATATCCTCCTGAAGAGGAAGGAGATGATGGAGGAGGTGAGGGAGGTGGTGAAGGGGGTATCCCAGATCCTCCTGCAGCAGGATTTGTGTTCGGATCTGTAGGATTCACAGTGAGGTTAATGTCTCCTAATTGTTCTCTGATATCA
>JASDQU010360516.1:0-10170 GCA_032191745.1 Picea mariana | reverse complement strand
AGAATTATTTGAGGAACCTTGTGAAGATATTCATTGTTTTGGTCTAGAAGGGTCACAAGTTTACTTAACTAGAGAAGAACGTGATATGTTTATGCAAGATGAGGAATTAAAGGAGAAGGAATATTACAGGAAAGGATATTATAATGACATCATGGAATTCAAAAAACAATATAACCTCTGAAATAAGAAAATTGCTACAAGTACTCCAAAGGATCCTAGAGCTGACATACCCTCTTCCAGTCATCAAGAAAAAGATTTTCCAAAGAAGGATACATCAAATAAAGGAAGACAGAAAGAATATACTTCAAGACAAAAAGAAGACCCTCCTAGAGATGTTCCAGATGTAAGAAGAGAAGCAATTCCTAAAGAAGTAGAAATATCCCAACCCTCCTTCAATTTTGAAAATCAAATGGAAAAAATTAAGATCTATGTACCATTTAATGACTTGATCAGAAATATGGAATAGAAAAGTCAGATTGTAAAGATGCTTAAAATGGAGCAGACTTCAAACACCCTTAGTGTTATATATGATCATCCTGCAATTTTATTCAGTCCCTGAGTTGAGGAAATTGGCAATGATTATGATGTACCTATGTTCTATGTCCTCCTAAACATACATAACGTAACTCTTCATAATGCAATGTTAGATTCAGGAGAATCTCACAACCTGATGCCAAAGGTGATTATGGAATAATTGGGTTTGGATATCACTATACCATACAAGGATATGTTTTCCTTTTATTTAAGAAAGGTTTAATCAAAGATATGGTTGTTACTTTAGCTAACATCCCATCAAAAACTATGATAATGGATGTAGTTGTGGAAAACATTCCTCCTAAATTTGGAATGTTACTATCAAGATCATGGGTTGCTAAACTCAAGGGTACATTGCAAATGGACATGTTTTATGCCACAGTGCCAGTCTTCGGTTAGGACATAAGGTTATACAGGGAGGTTCATTTGAAATACATGGTGAGAAGAAAAGAAAAACCCATCACCCTATTTATTATATTGACACTGACATTGGATCTTCTATTTTCTATAATGATTTTTGTTTTGAAGAAGATGATCAGATTGTTTCAAAGGATCGGCAAATAAAATCAGTTTCTGAACAGAACAATAAAGAGGATGAAGGTGTGTGGAATATGGATTTTGATGGAGTAGTCATCAAAGAGGGAGTAGGAGATGGTGTTTGGATTATTTCTCTAGATACTACTTCAAAATTGTTTTCTTATAAATTGGCTTTTGATTGTAAAAATAATATGGTTGAATATGAAGATCTCATTTTGGCATTGGGGTTTTTAAAGGATTTAAAATCTAAGAAGATATTTGTGCATGGTGACTCTGAGCTTATAATCAGCTATATTAAAGGTACATATCAAACAAAGCATCCTAGAATGAGAACCTATAGGAATTTGGTCTTGGATTTGCTTGAAAAATTCTCTAAATATAACATTTCAATGGTACCACGAGAAAAAAATCGGATTGCAGATGCTCTTTCCACATCAGCTAGCATTTTTAAAATTCCAATTTATCCCAACAAGAAATATGAAAATGAAGTAAAACACAGGCCATCTATTCCAGATAATGTTAAACGCTGGTAAGTTTTTGAAGATGACAAACAAATTATCAAATTTCTGCAGTCAAAAGAAGAGTATGAAAATGTTCAAATTGATGAATAAAATTGTTGTGATGAAGATGAAAATGCAAATCTTGTATCAATCTCAAATGGGTATGGAAATCAGATAGTAGGGAGAGAGATTATTCAACTAAAGAACAATATAATTCCAAAGGGTCTTGTGCCTCTTGAAAAATTGTTTGATGAAAATGATGTGGCCAAAAATCCCAGGGTAAGCCCAAATTAGAGTGAAATTGATGATTTTAATATAAGGACTGATAAAGAACCTAAAATTGTCAAGTTGTCTAAGTCTTTGTCATCTGAAAATAGAAAGAAATATCTCAAATTAATGAGACAATTTTCTGATGTGTTTCCTTGGAGTTATGAATATCATAAGGTTTATGATAAAGGCATCATTCAACGTAGAATACCAATCAAATAAGATCAGAAACCTTTTAGACAAAAATTGAGAAGAATAAATCCACTCTTGTTGCCACTCATTGAGAAAGAAATAAGGAAGTTATTTGATGCCAAGATAATTGTTTCTTTGAGATTCTCCAAATGTCTATCTAACCTTGTACCTCTCAGAAAGAAAATGGGAGAAATAAGGCTTTGTATATATTTTAGAAATTTGAATAGAGTTTCTCTTAAAGACAATTATCCTTTTCCAAAAATGGATAACATCTTACAAAATATTGTGGGCTCCTAGAGAAAGGCAATGCTGGATGGGTTTTCTGAATATAACCAGATCATGGTGCATCCGAATGACCAAGAAAAGACATCATTTACAACCCCACAGGGCACTTTTATGTATGCAAATATGCCTTTCAGACTCATGAATGTAGGGACAACTTTACAGAGGGATATGGACATAACAAGTGCTAAAGAGAAAGATAAATTTATTGTGATTTATTTGGATGATATAATTATGTATTCAGATTCTAACAGTCAACATTTACAACATTTAAAACATGTGTTTGAGAAATGAAAAACATTTGGGATCTCTCTCAACCCAAAAAATTCAAATTTTGTTGTGCAATAAGGTAAACTCCTGGGACACATAATTTCAAGAGATGGGATAAAAATTGATCCTAATAGAGTGGCTACAATACAGAAAATTGGTATTCCAAGGAGAAAAAAAAAGGTATAGTCATTTTTAGGTAGGGCAAATCTTTTGAGAAGGTTTATCCCTAACCTTTCTGAAATAACAAAACATATCACAAACATGCTAAGGAAAGGAAGTGAAATAAAATGGACAACAGATGCAAAACATTCTTTTGAATAAGTGAAAGAAGATTTAACCAAATCTCCTCTATTGATCATCCTATATTTCACAAAGGATTTTATTGTTTTTTCCTTTGCCTCATAGCACACAATAGCAGGAGTATTAATGTAGAAAAATGATCAGAACCAAGAGCAACCTATTGCCTTTTTCAGCGGGTCTTTAAGAGATTCAATGCTTAAGTACAATATTATGGAGAAACAGGCCTATGCTTTAGTTAAGGCTTTGAAATAATTCAAGATGTATGTTTTACACTCTCACGTCCTTGCATATGTTCCCAATAGTGTTGTGAAGGATATATTGACTCAAACTAGTCCTGAGGGAAAGAGAGGTAACTGGATTGCAGCCTTGTTGGAATATGATGTGGAAATTAAGCCTACAAAATTAATCAAAGGACAAGGTCTTGCTCAAATTATGGCTCAATAAAATTTTTAGTTATTGGGAGTAAATTTTATTGTTGATCTCTCACAAGATATCGAAGAAGAAGCTCCTCCTCAGGTAAGCCAGAAATTTTTGAATTCATCTTGGTATAGTGACATTATCTTTGTTTTACAAAATTTGCAGGTCCCTCATGAATTGTCAAAAACTAAAGCCAGATTTTTGAAGCAAAAGGAAATAAATTTTTTCATGCTTAATGATTCCCTCTATTGGAAATACTGGAGTGGAGTATTATTGAAATGTCTTGCAGAAATTGAAGCTCAACAAACTATGAAAGAGTTCCATGAAGGAGATTGTGGAGGTCACCATTACTGGAAGACCACAGTTAATAAAATTTTGAGATCAGGTTTCTATTGGCCTTGTATATTTGTTGATGTATATAAGAAAGTTTCCACTTGTCATGAATGTCAGATTTTTTAAGGAAAAATAAAATTGATGCCTTTACCACTGAAAATTGTTTCTATAGAAGCCACTTTCCAACAATGGGGTTTGGATTTCATAGGGGAAATACATCCTTCATCTTCAACTCAGCATAGATGGATTTTGACAGCCACAGATTATTTCACAAAATGGATAGACGTTATACCTACTCGTCAAGCCATTGATTCAGTCATCATCCAATTTTTGGAAAAAAATATACTATCAAGGTTTGGTTGTCTAAGAAGGATTATTAAAGATAACGTTGTTGTTTTTAAGTCTAAAAAAATAGTTGAATTCTGCACTAATTATGGTATAACACTCAGTCACTCAATAGCCTATTACCCACAAGGTAATGGCCTGTTCAAATCATCTAATAATAGTTTGATCGGGATCATCAAATAGTTACTACGGTAAAACAAAAAATCTTGGCACAAGAAGTTGATTTTTTCACATTGGGCAGATAGAGTGAGTACAAAGAAGTCTATTGGCACATCTCCATTTCAGCTTATTTATGGTACAGAGGCAATTTTTCCTACTTCTATATGACTCCTAGTCATGAATTTGTTGAAGGAAGTAGATGTCGAACCAAATCATGTTCAAAGAAGAATAAGTCAGTTAGTTCATGTTCATCAAATGAGAGAAGAGGTTTTTAAGAATATTCAACTATATCAAGACAAAATGAAGAAATTTTTTGACAAGAGAACTAAAGCCGATGACTTTTAGATAAATGATTTGGTTTTGAAATGGGATGCAAGAATTGAAGACAAGGGTAAAAATTCTAAATTTGAAAATCTTTGGAAGGGGCCATACAAATTTGTAGCATATCATGGGAATAATGCATTCCTGTTACAAGCACTCAAGGGAGAACACATCAATGGAGGACCTGTAAATGGCAGGTTTCTCAAACACTATTTTACTTAAAGCATTTCATATTTCCACTTCATTGTAAATATTCATTTTCTTTATGTTTTTGGTACTACTCAAAAAATTTGAAGCCCGAAGAGAAGGCCCTAAGGTCTGATGAGTAATCCCAAGTGTGTGTGTATATAAAATATAAAGGCGGTTTGAGTCATCTTAGCAGCAAATAAAGATCCCAATGGATAAGGCTACTAGTCTATATATTATTTGGCACCTCATAGGGAGGATGCCATCCCCATTGGAGCCTTTGTTAGTGTCCTATAAATAGGTTGTTAGGTTTTGAATAAAATTATGGGATAAAGTCAGGTCTTGGCTTAGATAAAAACATTGTATGATTTTTTCTTAAATCAAGAGTCATAGGTTGGTTTGCCATGGGAAATATTTTTCTTTTTTAACCATGTAACTTATGTTTTTTCTCTTGTTCCAATATTTGGGTTGTCGTGTCACTAAAGGGTCATTATGAAGGATCATGATGTCATTTCAAAACAGCCAGAGTCAATCTTGTCATATTTCTAACGATTTCATGATATTGAATCTATCAAGGACATGTGGCATCATCAGTAAAATCATTGTGCAATGCAAGTTGTTGCACGACGTCCTAATGTTGTGTGTGGAGAACAACAAGGTATGATAGAAATAATTCATGATTTAATTGAAGTTATATTTCAAATATATCCTCTATCCAAGTAAATAAAGCAACAAGAGATTTTTTCTCTTCATCTACGATTTCAAGACATCTCAGCCAATCTTGTCGCACATAAGACGTTGTTGTTCGTTGTTGCGTAGAGTTTCATGTCGTTACTTGTTGATGTGCACTATGCAGAGGTCACTATTTTCATTTTTTGCATAAATGTTATCGCTCTTGTTTGTTGTGCATAGGTTATTGTTCTCATTTTACTACACATAGGAAATTGCAATCTATTGTTGAGCACCTACAGCTCTCAAACAATTGACATATACCAGCATCATGACAACTCTTGAACGAAGAAGAAAGAAAATAAGAAGTGGTGAAATCGTGAGGTTTGAGCCACAAGGTTTAAATTTGGTAAATGCAGACCTAGAAATCAGAGTATCCTTTGAACAAGTGGGTTGCATCAGGTTTTGTGAAAAAATTCATAGGTACAACAGATAGGTGGCGAGGGATTTTGTAGAGAATTTTGAAGGTGCTAAGACTAAAGTGGGAAACTTCTAGTTGAATTTTTTTTAAGATAGCATCATTGTTGCAACAGGGCCCATGGACAATAATGGTTCAAATCTATTTAGTTAGATATGTCTCACTATCATGATTTTCTGAAGCCTGAATTTAGAAATTATAAATTTGGAGCTATCATACCTAGAGAATTTTTATTGAAAAGTCACAGTGATTTGTTGAGGGTTATACAGAGATGTTTTACATGTGAAGGGAGATTTGACAAGGGTTGGCATAGGGGCAGACCCAAGGTTTAGCTCTAACAGCACACCAACAAGCCCTAACTACTGACCCTTTCGGCAACACTTGCGAAGCATATGCAGTCTCACCCGAAGTAGCAATAGGGGGTTGCATGACACAAGTGTCTACAACCAGAGGTAATGCAAGGTGGATCCAATACAATAGTAGCACAACATATAGATATCATTTACCAACTTAATCCTACTTCGCACAGTTATATCTCAAATCTAACATAATAATGCATCAACAGAGTAACATAAGAAAAGAACACAACATCAATCACACAGGACAACAAGATATACATGCTTCACCCTCTCCCTAGGGCTACGTCGACAGAACTGTGTTTCTTGATATTATATAAAACATACAGTTCTATATGTGCTCATAGATTGCAGATCTCTCTCTTCTTCTCTCTCTTTCTCTCCCCTCCCTACTCACCTAGCTGCAGGGTTGATCTTTGCACCCAGCTAAAGATCTTACAATACCCAAGTGCTCTCACATATAGCACTTCTCTCTCTCACATCATTAGTCTCTCTCTCACAGAAGTACTCTCTCTCTCTCTATCCATGACTACAACAATAGAAACATCAACAACAACCCATAACGAATAACAACGAACCCCTCTTATCTCATCTAGGTTCTTATTTATACATTAAAATAGCTCACCGACAACCTTAGGCCGAACCCTAGGTGTCAAAACCCTAGGTGTCAAAACCCTAGGTGTCTAAAACCCTGGGTCAACTTGACCCACGTTTTTTGGGCTTCGCCGACCTATCTTTCCTTCCTTCCTGCGAAGTTCTCCAAAGCATCTATTAGTATCTTTTTCCACTTGTTGAGTTGTCCATGATCCATATTCCTTGTTGATTTGTTCTCCTTGATCCTCTCGTCCAATGACTCACTCTCTCGTACTTCGCTCCTTCTTTTCTGCTACTTTGACCACTTCGACCCAGTCTCAATCAACATGTCTTTCACGTAGTTCACATTTCGTCTTTTCTCTTCCTTTTTCCTTTCTTTTCTTCCTTATTCCATACTCAAGGGCCAACAACAAGGTTTAAAAATATCACATCAGGCTCTTAATGCACTTCACCAGTAAGAAGCCTTTGAATCTACCATATTATCTTTTCAGAAGTCTTTGAAAGATGGATGACAGAGCACAACTGGGGAAAGAGCAAGGAGATTCTAGCCTTTTTCATTTTTCTTTGATCAAATTGTTAGTATTATAGGAATTGAAAAAGAGAAATCAAGACTGGGAGTCTTTTCTAAATTCATCAGGCATAGCAGTAGATTCTCTAAGAAGCCCACAAAGCTGGAGAAATACACCCTCATCAATAGCAAGAACTGCAACATCAATCCTTGATATTTATGTTAAGAAAAGAGGAGGAAGAACTTAAGAACCTGTAGCAAGTCAGCAGGCTAAGAAGAAAGGAAAGAAACTCCAATTCTCTCTAGAAGTGATTGAAACTCCTAGTAAATCGCGCACTAAATCTGCAGCAAAGAGAATGCATGTTGTACATACAGAGCAGGAAACTAGTGAGACTCCAGAAAATTTCATACCACCAATTCTCTCTGATGAAAAAGATACTTCAATTATTGAGTTGCAAGAACAGTTGAAGAAGGCTCACTTTGTTACAATATAGTTATAGCATGAAAATAGAGAATTGAAGAAGAATTCTCCAAAAAATGTTTTCGAGAAATATATTTCTATGATAGGAGAACAGTCAGTACTATCAATTTCAGTTGATTCCAAAACAAAGAATAAAGGGAAATCAATAGAACAAACTTCGGAGGTAAAGGAGATTCCTCAGTCAAATATGCCCTTAACAAGGTCCTCAACTAAGAAGTTGCAACATTAAGAGGAAATCCCAGTGTAGCAGGTAGAGATTATAAATATGGGCAAACTTGATTTGCTAGCTGAAACATCAGAGAATTGAACCACTGGAACTCGAATTGACACATTTTTGTCATTTTGACTTATTTTTGGAAAAATCTCCCATAAAGTTACACAGTGACTTTGCTGCGCAGCTATGATCACCCGTTGCTACGCAAACTCTGTTTTATTTTTCCTGTGTTGCGTAGAGGACTTACTACACAACAATGACAGAATTAATAGAACATCATTCAGCTCAGCTTGAATTTTTTGACAAATGTGCCAGCTCATCTCCAACAAACATCAGAAGTGGAAATCACAATTTTTTGGTTTCATTTATTGTCATATCAAAGTTTTTATGGTTTAAATTAAATGAGTCCAGTCGACTCCTTCTTTTTGGCAGTCCGTTAAATATTTCATGTTTATTATGTGCAACTATTAGCACCATTTTTAGGATCATAGTTGAATATGAATTTTACACTATAGACATATGATTTTGTATATATTAAGGAAACCCATGAAAAAGGTTGGAAAATGTGTAAGGGAATACTATTAAACATATTGTAACTTTTCTTTGTTGTTTATAAAAATTGTTGTATTAGAATTCATTGAGTTTTGACCACAAAGATACATGTGGTTGTGATATTTTATTCATGTGATTTCTTAATCTTCGTTTTCATGTATTATACTCGTTTTTGCAAGGTTTCTTCTCTATGTTGATGTGAAGTATATGTATCAAAACTCATCTTTATCAGATGTTATGTTTCATGTAAGTTTGAATTGTATTTCAACTATAATTTCTTAGAGATTCATCATTGTTATATGACTTGAAAGATTATTGTTTTCTCTGTAATCTACTATCTAGAAATATATCTATTTGTCTTAGAATATAATTTTCTATCTTACCTCTCTTCAATTTTTTCTCAAATTTACCAAGTATCCAGCAAGTTTTATCGACTTTGATTTTAGTGACTCCATATCTCAATGTACTTTATGTTCATATTTCCACCAACCCTATAAATTAATTTATCTTAGAGATCTAGCCTTTCAGTTAAACCAAATTAACCCTTTCAATGATTAATTTGAAAAGAGAGAGCCCTCTCTGGTTGGAAGGTCTAGCTTCTAGCCCCAAGTTGGTTTTAAGGTTACTCATGTACCTATTTCCTCCCTCATCCAAGGAAATTACAGAGAGATAACATTTTGGCGTCGTTGTCTGGGAGCGAAGTCAAAAAATTCCCTAGGAAAATGGCAAAAAATTTCAAAAACTAGTTCCTGAGAGTGACAGTGATTTAGATATAGCTCTGGCTGAATTTTCACTCTTGTGACTCCAAAATTGAATATCATTTGTTGAATATAATTTTATTACAGAATCTTGGCTACCCAAAGAAAATACACAAGGCATCATCCAGATCCATATCCTCCTCTAGCCATTGACAACCTAGAAGGAATTATGCACGGGATTAACAAAAAAGCAACTCAATCAGGTATTATTTTGGACAGAGTTTTGTCATTGCCCAAGGGTGGAGTATAAATCATTGATGACCTTAAATTTGATATAAAGTTTGAGAATTCCTTATTTAGATCCAAGTCAAAATCTGATTTTACTGAAATTGTATTTGACAAGAAGAAATTTCAAACTTTTATTCCTATTGTTCCTATCCATCTTGTAGTAATTCCCAATCAAATCATACAATTAGGTCAAACTCCTCCTAGAGTTATGGCAGCAAGATTTTCCCCATTAGTTCTCCCTCCTGCACTTCATGATCTACCACAGAACTATGCACAAACAATCAAACAGTTTGATGCAGAAGGGAATGTAACAGCCCAACAACAATTAGATAGGTTCATTGATTTCATAGATCTTGAAGAAGTGGATGACGAGGATGTCAATATGAGGTTATTTGCACAAAGTTTTTCAAGAGAATTTAGGAAATGGTTTAAAGCTCTCTCAGCGAATAGCATTCCTAACTTTGAAAATTTTGAAACTCTTTTTCTTGGGATATGGAGAAGTAAGAAAAATCCTTTGCACTTATTGACACAATATAACCATTTAAAGAGTGTAATATAATGGATATAAAAAGTATGCAGAACATAAATAAAATGCTAGAAATGACAGAATAACAGTAATATAACCAGCATAATCTCCACAATAACACAGAAATGATATAAGAACAACAACAGAAATAGCACTTTGATTC
>JASDQU010360514.1:0-11794 GCA_032191745.1 Picea mariana | reverse complement strand
ATCCCGATCGCGCCCCAAACCACACGCATATACAAACATATATATATATTGCACCATATATATAACAAGGAACAACTGGTGGCGCACCGGTTGGTGGCTCTTTGCCAAGTCTTTGCCCCTTCCCAGAGGTCTCGGGGTCGACTCCGGCCAACGACATAAGTTTTAAACCAATAAATTGATGACACGTGGTGGCCATTGACTGGTGTTATTGGATAAATCCGTAAGTGCGAACACAAACCGATCTCCCTAGATCCATCTGGATCTAGAACAAAGCAAGACAAAACATGACTCTTTCCCTAGATTCTAACCATTGAATTAAATAGGAGGCAAGAACAAACAACATACTTTATGATCGCTTCCTTTGATCTTTATTGCTCCCGCTTCGCTCCAGTGCTCTCGTACAATAAAGATCAAAACAATACAAACCAACCGAAGTGAAGAAAGCACAATCTATTCAACAGTCAATCTATGTATATGATCAAGGAGTTATACGATAAAGTGGAACTAACTTTATGGGAAAGGGACATATTACTGTATCATATTAATGGAAAGTAAAGATTAGAACCTGAGCCTTGATGTTGCAAACTTCCTTTCAATGGCCCTTGGCTTCGACACACACACTTGCTCACTTGCATGAAGAAGATCAACTCCTTTGGAAGAACTTGCTGGAGTCTCCTAGCTGTTGTAGCGTCAGTCCTTCACACAATTCTTTCACCAATTCTCTAATGAATCTTGCTTCTCCTTGCTTAACCTTTTCCATGATAATTCACTCAATATATAGGAGAGAATGAATTGGTTACTTGGATAAGAATGATCCCAAAATATCAGGGAATCCAGTACTAGGATAACCATTCAAATGCCATTTCATCCTTCTAGAAGATTCCCTTCTAGATCGAGAATTCATCTTTTTCCTTTCTTAATAAAGAGTTCGTACCCTAGTAGTTCAACACAGTGTGAACTTCTTGCACCCTGGCTTAAGGCAGCATGCAAGAATCAGGCATTCTCGCAGGCAAATATACTAGCAGCCTGCGAACAGTCCTCAAAAATGTGATTTCTGGAAAGAGATGAAAGTAACTTTTCTCAGGAGAAAGTTCTAATGAAGAGACTGAGTACACCATCATCAATACATCATCATGACGACCAAAATCATGGGTAACAAAATGCCCCCCAAAGTATGGGGTTGGAATCAGTGATAGCCGATAGACTTTGTAAGCTACATGTGTGTGTCGAGAACCAGGAGCACATCTAATCGGAAACCTGCGAACAATCAAGTATCTGTAGAATATCATATATACCAATTCTGAGGTAGGCATTCCCATACTCAGATCACAGACTGATGACATTACAGACATGGGTCATGGCCACCAATCATACACTATGGATCCATGCCATCAAAATATAGCATAGCCACCGGAATACACTGTGAATCTATGCGAGAAATTTCAAATCAAGACGACATAGCCACGAAACATACACAGTGGATCTATGTGTTGAAAATTATACATACTCCATCGCAATCTAGATCACAAGGATGATATCCAGGGTCTTCAATCTTGTCGCCCAAAGTACGAATCAAACCATGTGATTACATGTGTTGAAGTCGAACATGTTAGAAACCACTTGATTACCGGTCAATGATGAAACCGTTAACAAGTGCGAGGGAAATCACCATTGATGTCAATGACTCCCAAGGTACTATAGCACAATCCATCGAGTGTGAATAAATGAGTTGATGTCAAACATCCGATGGAATCTTTTGATCAGGGGTCAATGATGCAAACCCACTGTCAAAAGCGAGGAAACCTGCCATTGAGGCATGCAAGCTCCAAGGTACTAAATAATTTCTAAGTCTTGATTCCGGATAATGATCTGAAGTCGACGGAACAAAACTCGTCACAGGAGGGCCTTGATGTATCCCCCATAAATGACATGAAATGAGTAACATATTTTGAAGGTGAAACAGAGTATGACGTGAATTGGATTGGACACAGAGAAGGTCGACACAGAGAGAATGGATAACTGCAAATGGACGAATCAATATAAGTTTCAAATGGACTTCTCTTGAACATATGAATGACACGACCAATGATTTGGCAGCATTGACTCAAAGACGAAAAAAGGAATGACCTTGTAGAAAATCGAATGAAAGACAAATGGATTTCTCAAACAAGCTTCAAATGATGAATAGGGGGTGTCATGTTCAAGAGCGAGACTTACTACCAATTAATATGAAAATGAAAACATATCCCTTTCCCAAATTTTTCCCCACCATTTCTGGTGAGTACCTCTTTATTTTTACGCAAGCTTGAGGAGGATAACATATGCTTGTTGATGTAAGCTCATCCTTTGGACGAGTCCCTCAGAGTATTTTTAACAAACCCTAAGGAGTGGTTCGGTCCCATCACGGATCTGTCAATGTTTGTTTAACGAGTCCAGAGATAGAAAAATCAAAGGTTTTTCAAGATTATAGAGTTTGGAAAAACACTTAAAAGAGAACTCTCTCAGTTTCTTTTTCGTAAAATAGTCTGGATGAGACCGGAAAAGAGATAAATTATCACTCACCAGATGCTTATTTCAAATACTTTATCGAGCGTGAAAATAGCAAGGTCGCTCGACGATCTTTTCACGTTTATAGAGTCTAAAAAGAGCTTAAAGAGGACTCCAGGGGGGTTCCTTTTTTGTATAACCTTGTTGAGCCCGAAAAAGTGATAAAAGTATGCTCAAACTCGTTCTCATATATTTACGTGTGCAATAATGGACAAAAACGATGCTCGAGGTTTTATGTAAAAACCATAAAAAACACGCGACAACAAAGAAAAACATGTCCATGTCCCTGTATTAAATCGCCAAAGTCATCACACCGACAAGAGTTACACTCAACATGACATTAGTGATTAGGGTTTAATCGATAAATATATCATAAAAAACCTAAATGATATAGTAAAAGTAAATAAAAGGAGTAAATATGCTTTTTACCATACCATTTTTACATTTCCACTATTGAGCTCAAAAAACCCCTCTTTTACCCTCCAAGTTTGGCGTTAATTTGCTGGAGCTATGAGAGACCATTCAGTGAGTTGTCTGCGACATTAAGGTAAGCTCTTCGTCCTTGACATTTTCATGGTTTAAATTTGTAATTTCATTGGTTAAATGTTTAGTTTTGAGTTGAGTTTTCAAGCCCTACATGCGCGCTGCAATTCTCGCAGGCAGGCCATACGGGGCCTGCGAGAATGAGGCGTTCTCGCAGGTGAGCCTAAGGCCACCTGTGAGGTTCTCACACTGCGCACACAGGGCACCTGCGAGAACCACAAATCTCAAACTTTTTTTTAAATTTTTAGCCAATGAAAAATATCCAAAGCATGAAAAAGTTATTAATCCTCTTATTGTGTTTCTTGTGCAGATAATTGGCCATCACCATGGTACTTGAGTGGCGTGAAAGGGAACATGAAGAGGATAATGAAATGGCCGAAAATCATTTGCCTACCATAACTGCTTTGAGATATTGTGGGCTCTTAAAGTACTTTCGTATCCCGGGCATGAGGGCCCAAGTCAGAGTATTAGAGTATCTGGTGCGTATGTGGGACCCAGATCAACAGGTTTTTCATGTGGGAGCTCACACACTGTCCATAGACATTGAGGACATTTACTTTTTGACTGGATTGTCCCGATGTGGATACTATGTGAGCTTGACCGATAGTAAAGGTGGTGGGATAAACATGAGTGAGTACTGCAATTTATACTGCGTACCCGAGGATGAGAGGAAAAAATGAAAAGTGGCTATCTGGGGGGTACAAGACTTGACCCTTCGTACTATCCTTTTCACTATAGCTCGGATGGCTGGGAGTTCTGCTCCTCATATGGCGTTCCAGAGTTACTTTCAGTATGCCATCGAGTGTACTGAGCCTCGAGTATTCAACTGGGCAGATGTTGTGCTTCGCAGTATCAAAAATCAATTGACCAAATGTAGGCGAGGTGACCTGAAGCAATTCGGGTATGGATATTTGTTGGTGTCCTTCTTCCTTGAGAGGGTCCTCGTATTTAGACTACAGGTTGAGTGGAACATACCAAGTCCCAGGGATCCAAGGATGCTGAGATGGTGTCGACTCATGGCCCGACACATAGCAGGACCGATCATCAAGTACTACGATATTTTATTTGACTGGATTCAAACCCAGATGTTGATGGTTGATGACTATGCTTATGCTGGATTGGATTTTCGAGGAGATCTGGATTTAGCACTGCCAGAGGATACTCAGTGGGGTGACCTTGGTAAGAAGTACACGCATTTTTTCTTTTCAAATGTTTTTGTAAATTTTTATCATATTCAAGTGTTTTTGTTTTATATGTTCATTCAAAAACTAATACAAAATTGTTTGTTGATAAAAAAGATGTTGGACCGTACAGACCTCCCGACACTTCTCCGATCTAGTGGCGAGGAGAAGTATAAAAAACACCACAGTATGCTGAGGATTATCAAGTATTGGAACAGAATCTAGAGGGACTTACTGCAGACATTCCAGACATGACTCTAGAAGAGGTTCCACGACGCGATCATCATCATACTGTAGGGGTATTAGCATCTATGAGTCGACTGCTTCGTAGGGTTGTTAGGGTAGTCATGTGTTACCATGAACGTCATCCATGACGTCACTTTGTAGAAGCTATAAGCTTCAATTTTTGATATTTTGGTCTTCGGACAAAATTTTTGTAAAAAACTCTTTTGATTGTTATATATACAGATGGCTTCTACCTGTTTACTTTATATTGTGTGAATTTCGATGTGTTTGATTTATAAATGATTCAAATGTCTATCCAATACATAATTAGCCAATGCATCTATTAATGTATTTAGACATCTAGGAATATGTTGATATTCAGTATGATCAAAATAATGTTCCAAGAGGCGAATTCGCAAATACACCCGTAACAAAGTAGGACTTCAAATAGAGTAGATATTACTTAACTGTAGTACCACAAGCTACGAGTCAAGTCGCACAACCAAATGACAAATTCCGAGCGAGATAGCATCAACCAATAATTCAATAATGGTGCTATACTCTGCAATGTTGTTAGTCGCACGACCGAGGCACACGCCTCATAAAGATACAAGTTCATTTGTTGGGGCATATATTTCCTACACAGTGGAAGCAAGGTTTCGAGTACTACGGCTAGCACCATTAGCGAAGCCAATGTAGGGTAGCGAAGACTCCGACATCTAGAAATCAAACACAACGTCACATAAGGGCAGAGACCAGATAACGACCAAAGCTAACTATAGTAACACACACAAAGTATGATACATTAAAATACAAGTACTTATGCACAGATGATTTATGCATAGTACTTCTTCAAGTACAACCCATTCCTGGGTTCACTCAAAGGGATACCATCATAATCTACCAGCTCATATGCTCATTTTTCCAAAACTCGACGAACAATATAAGGACCTCGCCACATGGGTTCGAATTTCCCAGCTCCTAACACATCTCGATCCTGTTCATAGAGAATAATAAGATCACCTTCGGAGAAAACGTGAGGCTTGACATGCTTGTCATATTGTGCCTTGACACGTTTTTTCTGGGATTCTATTACTAGAGTGGCGTCACATTGAGTTTCGTCTAATCGCATTAGATACAATAGACGTTCTTCTTCAGTAGAAGTGTTGGGTAAGAGTTCGACAGCTAGCTTCAGAGAGGGTATCTTGCATTCTATAGGAAGAATGGCTTCCACACCATAGACTAACTGAAAAGGCGTAAACCCAGTAGCAGATTTGAAAGATGTCTGATACGCCCACAATGTCGAAAACAACATTGTGTGCCAACTAGTTTTATGAATTCCTATCATCCATCGAAGCATAGTTATAAGAACTTNATTTTTCGTAAGTTCAGACATCATAAAATTCCTAAAGTGGCTACCGTGATCAGTGACGATAGCTTGGGGAACACCAAAACGAGCTATGATGTGATTAAAAAGAAACAACGCTGCAGTCTTTCCAGTATTATTGAATGTTGGCATCGCCTCAGCCCATTTTGTAAAGTAATCAACAGCTACAATGATGTAACCATGCCCCCCGACCGAGTGAGGGTGACATGTCATGAAATCGATGCCCCATTTCGCAAAAGGACCAACTAAGACCACAGGATGAAGAGGAGCAGGATGTGACCGAATTTTCTGATTGTAGGTCTGGCAAGCATGGCATTTCTGAACGGAAATAATGCAGTTGTTAAACAAAGAAGGCCAAAAATATTCTGCACGTAAGATCTTCTGGGCAGTAGCATACCCAGACATATGACCACCACATGCTCCAGAATGGAAGTCATTCAGATATTTCTCGGCTTCATCGAATGTTAAACAATGTCGAAAAACAAAGTCAATTCCCTAACGGTAAAGAGTATCCTCGAGGATAATGTATTGACGAGCTTGATAGCGTATGCAACGTCGTTCAATACTAGACAAAGCAGGCTGGAAAGTCTGGGTGTGGAGATATATAATGATATCCCCATACCAAAGATCATCAGTGCTAATAAGGATCAGAGATTCATCAGGTAATGAATCTACTGCTACATTTTCCGTTGCAGGATGAGGAAAATCGCATATCAACTCAGCAAAAACTAATGACTTCTTGGACTTGGCGCGGTCGAATTCCAAGTCAAACTCCTGGAGTATCACAATCCATTTGGAGTACTTGCCCCCAAGCAATTGACGTGTCAAAATATGTTGCATAGGGTTGCAATGAGAAATCACTATAGTCTTGCTTGAGAGGATATAGTGCCGAAAGCATTGGACGGCTTGAACGACAGCCAAGGCCAATTTTTCGACATGTTGATACTTGATTTCAATTGGTGTGAGACTTCGACTCAAGTAGTAAACAAAATGTTCATCGTGCGCATCATCTTCTTGGATGAGAACCATGCCAATAGTGTACTCCGAGGTAGCAAGATAAAGGAAATAATCGCGACTGTAATCGGGAGGAAAGAGAAGCAGAGCTCGCGCTAGGGAAAACTTTAAAGCTTCAAAAGAATTATTGGCAATGGTATCCCAGACGAACTCTGAATCTTTCTTTAGAAGCCGCGTAAAACCATGAGTGATATCAGCGTAATTAGGGATAAAATGACGAAGAAAGTTTGCTTTCCCCTACAAATTTTGCAACTGGCGTAGTGTAGAAGGAGGAGGGAGATTAAGAATTGCCTCAACCTTAATAGGATCCACCCGGATCCCTTGACGCGAAATGATAAAACCTAGAAGATGGTCGGATTCCACGCAAAAAATGCATTTATGAGGATTTAAACGTATACGATAGAATCGACAGCGAACGAAAATATCCCGGAGGTGGGTAGGGTGATCGAATCTGCGCATAGAATGAGATGGTAAATCGTCCAAATAGGGTTGAACGATATGCTTAATATCATGAAAAGCATAAGACATAGCGCGTTGAAAAGTTGCACCCGCATTCTTAAGACCAAAAGGGAGTTTCCTATAGGCAAAAGTACCCCAAGGACAAATAAAAGCAGTTTTATGTTGATCCTCAGGAGCAATGCTAATTTGATTATAGCCAGAGAAACCATCCATGAGAGAGAAGATTTCACTGCTAGCGCAATCATCGACAATCTGATCGACGAAGGGGGTAGGAAAGTTGTCTTTGGGACAAGCTTTGTTAATATCCCTATAATCAACACATACATGAATACTGCCACCTTTTTTGTCAATCGGGACAGGATTGGAAACCCATTCTGTAATAGCCATTGGATAAATAAAGCCAGATTTTAGAAGTTTTTCAAATTAAATCTTGATAATCGCCGCTTTACGTGGGTGGACTGGATGAAGGAATTGCCGGACAGGTTTAGCTTCGGGGTATGTCTTTATCTCATGTACAACAATTGCAGGG
Organism: Picea mariana; assembly: GCA_032191745.1. NCBI lineage: Eukaryota > Viridiplantae > Streptophyta > Pinopsida > Pinales > Pinaceae > Picea > Picea mariana. Next base: position 3,909 of record JASDQU010360514.1, on the reverse strand, counting down.
TCGATACCTAGCATCTCTTCGTAGCTCCAGGCGAAGATGTCACAAAATTCTTTGAACAAAGACGTATAGGTGATGATTTCGTCGGGAGAACACGAAGCTCCAATATGAACATTTTTTACTATCCCCGATTTAACGGATATGTCAATGGGAATTGTGGGCGAGATATTACTTAAGTTCCCTTCAGCAAACACATCGTGTGTAGTCGCGGGAACCATTGAGATGACAACAACGGTTGACGTAGTCGAAATCCGTTGGTAGTTTTCAAGAGTGTGTTGTTCCAGAAAGAGTATGGAATGGTGATGCCCATCATCCCAAGGGGTGTCCTCCATGACGGACATGATCATCTCGTCAATGGGAAAAGCAGACTCAATCGGACTTAACGGCATGACGTCGCCGAAACGAAAATGATCTCCAGGGTCAGGGATAATCCAAGGGTCATGTGACATAGGAAGTTTGTAAGGCACGGTGGAGATCATATTGATAGAAGCAATTGACAGGCATGGAACATCATGCGGTGAAATGGGAAAAGTACCCATTAATGAGGAGTCCTTTGAAAGGCTTACACCTACGTTCTCATAACCCGGTGGGGTTTTAGTAATAAACGGCACATTGCTAGTATGGGTATCAGAATTGAAAAAGGCAAGTTGGTCAACGGTAACAACCTTTCCTTGATGAGGGAAATGTACTACACGAAAAAGTGTTGACACAATGGCACGCATGGAATCGATCCAACTACGACCAAGTAAAAGATTATAATCAAGGGGAACATCAAAGACTTCCACTTCGACTTGGACCATCTTACCTTCTAGTGTAATGGGCAATGAAGGAAGAACACCATAAGGCTTAAAACCAGATCCATTGAAGGATTTAAGAGAGTTCTGGGATTCATTCAAAGGAAGAGAGCCAATGGCTTTCCAACAAGCAAGAGACATAACACACATTGAGGCACCCTCGTCGATAACAGTTCGACAAATTTTCTTGTCAGAGACAACCACTTGTATTTGAAATGTGAGTTGAGGTGGTAACCTTGGAATGTGATCTTCCAAGTCAAAGACTATCAAATTCGTCTATGTCGGGTCAATTCCACCTATAGCTTTCAACAGTGCCTTCCCTTGTGCAGGACAAGACTGAAGGACTTCAAGGGCTGACATCGGTGAAGGTGCTTGGGCCAGATCTTGAACAATACTGTAGTTGTAGGCCGCATGAGCATGAGGATTGAAAGCTGATTTCCGAACGACACCTTTTGGGGGTGGTCGCAGAACTATATCAAGGCTTGGTCATTCTAGATGAAGAGGACCGTTAGTAGGTGGAGTCATGGGAGAAGTTTGGACCAATGAAGGAGGTAAATCATCAACCTTCTCCTTAGATGGAGAATAGTCTTTGGCACGAGTAGTGAGTGCAACATTGTTCGGCTTAGAATCACTAGTACACATCAAAACATATGATGTGGTAGAAGGGGAGGGTTGGTCATGAATGACCAACTGAGCCTGTTGTTGAGACGGGAAGGGTTGGGACAAGACTGCCGGAGTAGGTGGTTTTGGGGTTCCCTGAAGGAACTTAGTAACCTCGGCATGTCATGGACAATCCTTCATGTAGTGATCGTCACCATAGATAAGGCAAGGGTAGCGGGGTTTGCGCTTATCCCGATCTTCAACAGAGTGGTTTTAGTTTTCTCTGTTTGATTATTATTCTTGCCCTCCTTATTCTTGCCTCGCCCCTTTTTAGATTTGTTTTTACCGGCTGGGGTAGATTGGACAACATTTACCTCAGAAGTTTTGTTGGTGGGAGCGGCAAGAGACAGAGCATTTTGAACATTAGAAGAAGAAGATTTAGGGGTTGTTCTTGAAACAGAATGTGATTGGGCTTGGGCCATACCAATCACACCATCAGCTGCATGTGAGGCAGCTGGAGCAGTTGAAGTGCTAGAAGTACCAGGACGAGGTAATTCAGGTAATAAATCATAAAGTGTTCCCGTTTGCGAATAAACGAGATCAAGATACTGAGCACGGCTTATAGCCTGCTCCTCCATAACAACGCCACCCATGGAAATGTCCTTACCAATTTCATTCACAAATGATTTTGTAAACCATTCTGCCAGTAACTGATTAGGAAGCTCAAGTTTAATGAGACGTCGTCTCCTTTGCCACTCATGGATATGATCAGATATATGAGTGCCTTTAGTCTGTTTGAAGGAAGTCAAAATCTCAGTCCCGGTATCATAACGGATCGGTAACTGGTAATGTGTAAGGAAATCCATAGCTAGGGTGTTGAAATCAAAGAAGAAACCTCGTGGCAATTCAATATACCACTTCGCAGCAGAACCGGTAAGGGTTCGTTGAAAAAGACGTAAACCAATAGAGTCATCCATCAATGAGTTGTATGAGCACCATAGGTGAAAAGTCATAACGTGATTTTTCAGGTCCTCTCCCACTTTGCCGTCGAATTTAGGAATGTCCGATTGAAGCTTGGCTAGAATAACAGGCCATTGGGGAGAGTGACGAATAGGATCATTTAAAATCCTAGACAAATCCGGCAAATCCAAAGTAGCAAGAAAAGGTAACTGTCCATTCACCTGCAGGTACTGGTGGCTTTAGGGTGGAAGCCCTGTCGGAAAACCAGTAGGACCGTAAGCAGTCTGCCCATAATGGGAAGACCCAGGCAGATTCGATGGTGGTTGGAGAGGATAGTAGTTCCAGGGATTGTAACCTTGAGTTTGAGTGGGGACCTGAGTTTGAGCATTCTGACCTTGACCCCAAATAGGATTAGGTATACCTGGATATGGTTGGCCTATAATAGGGACAGGCTTCTTCTCCCCAGTCATTTGAGGAAGATTTTGTATCATCTGATTCCAATACTGGGACAAAGAGGGAGGTATATTTTGTCCAAAAGGTGGGGTTGGTCCCCCTATCATAGGTGGTGTTCCAACCAGAAGTTGTGTCCCAATCGAAGGTTGTGTAGCAATTGGAATATGTCTGGTAAGAGGAAGTTGAGTTGTGCCACCTTGTCCACCAAAAGGAATCTGCAAATTTGGTGTAATGGATAGGATAGTGCCACCAGGAGTAGGATTGCTAGTAGGAAATTGAGGGAGTGTCGGAATAAAACCGGGAATAGGGTGCCCAGGAAAAGAAGGACCACCTGGAGAAACGGCTGGGGTTTGCGGAGGTGTTGGAACAAAAGCATTCAACAAAGCATTCAATGCATGGTATCCAGGTGGTAGTGTGACATTGGGTGTTCGCTGTGTGTTTATAAGAGCAAGACCAGCTGCAGTGAACCCGGTTGGGACACTTGTAGTATTCGTGAGATGGGCCATCTCGGCAGGGACAGTAAAGTGATAAGTGGTATTCAACGGTACAATCTCTATCTCAGAAAACACCGGAGGGTTGATTTCAGAGACCATAGGTGAACCAGGACTGGTCCTTCGGAAATCACCTGCAAACCAAAAAGGATCTTGGCCTTCTACACCGGGAAAAGGCCCAACGGGTGATTCAGAAGATGTAACAACTAGTTCTCTGGAAGAATTCAGTCGCATAAAGGGTCATTCAGAACCACGACAAATTCGAAAGTCCTCTCTAGTATTGGTAATGCGAAAAGGTTCTAGAGAGTCAGTTGATTCCACTTGTGGTGTGGTAACAAATGGGACTTCACTTTGCCGAGGAGAGCCCTCAGGTGTAGCTGTAGGCAAGGGTTGTGAACTTTCGAGATGCTCTGGAGATAAACCCTGCATTCTACGTGAATGACATGGAGGAGATATTGTAAACAAGTGATAAACTTCTCGAAGAAAATCCTATGGTCAACTTCGAGAAACAAACAACACGCGCTAGTAAACAAAATCTAGGAAGCAATCACCAGGCAAACAAGACCTTCTAATTTTGAAGCCACTAGTTGGTGATGAAATCCAACATCTCAACA
>JASDQU010360510.1:802-11794 GCA_032191745.1 Picea mariana | reverse complement strand
TAAGGAAGTTTTTGCTGGGTTTTCTTCCCCTAGAGGGTTTCCCATGATAAATGTTGTGTCTCTTGTGAATGTGTATTTCTCAGTGATCTTGTTCATATTATGCTCTTATCTATTGAAATGCAAAGAACTATAATAATGGCATAAACATTAACACATTTATCCTTTATCCTATGGAGAGTTATACCGGTTGGTCATTGCTTTTATTCACTTTCAAAATTTTGACTCCATATCCCTGAGTGTCCCTCCTCTTCCTTGCCAGCAACCTTATAAAAAACCCCCAAAACAAACCAAATCTAGCCACCGATCTCCAAAGAAACATCAAGTGACATGAGAGAGCCCTCTCTGATTTGAGAAGACTAGTGCCTCAACTCTAAATCTGGTTGAAACAATTACCTCTGTCTTTTTTCTATCAGCCGGACAAAAAATGTTCTGAGAAGATTCATCCCTAATTTGGTTGAAATCATAAAACATATTACCAACATGCTCAAGAAGGGAAATGAAATAAAATGAATTCATGAGGCTATAAAATATTTTGAAGACATCAAGGTGGCACTGACTAAGGCCCCTGTACTGGCCAGTCCTAATTTTGAAAAATATTTCATATTGTGCTCTTTTTCTTCAGAAGACACAATGGCTAGTGTTTTACTCCAGAAAGATGATTTTTTTTTTGAGAATCCCATAGTGTATTACATCAAGACATTGATGGATGCTCCTTTGAAGTATGGCATCATGGAGAAGAAAGCATATGATTTAGTCAAGGCCTTGAAATAATTCAGAGTTTACATCCTACATTCCCATACTACTGCTTATGTACCCAACAACTCAGTGAAAGACATCTTAACCCAGCCCGATCCTGAAGGAAATAGGGGAAAACAGATTGCAGTGTTGTTAGAATATGATCTTGAAATCAAACCCACAAAGTTGATCATGGGACAGGGGCTAGCTAAGCTGATGGCACAGACCAATTGCAAAGTGTTAGGAATAAATTTCATTGCATACCCATCAGAGGTTGCAGAAGAGGAGAAGGCGACTCCACAAATATCCCGGAAATTTATCGATTCCACATGGTATGCAGACATCATCTTTGTGTTGAAAAATATGCAGACTCCTCCTGAGTTTAGTAAAAAAAAGTCTTGGCACAAAAATATGATCCATGCATTATGGGCTGACAAAATATCCCCAAAGAGAGCCATAGCCACATCCCCTTTCCAGATCGTTTATGGTACAAAGGAAATTTCTCCTACTGCATTGGGATTTCCAGTGATGAAGCTGTTACATGAGTAGGAGGCGGAAACAAATGAAAATTAGAGAAGAGATGATGAACTAATAACCATACAAAATACTAGGGAAAAGGCTTTCCATAATGCCCAACTATGAGAAGACAAGATCAAAAAGGATTTTGACAGACACACCAAGATGGATGATTTCAAACTGGGAGACTTGGTACTAAAATGGGATGCCAGAAACGAAGAAAAGGGAAAGCATGGGAAGTTTGACCATCTCTGGCTAGGACTGTTCATGATTGCAACATACTGTGGAGGTAATGCCTACATACTACAGGAGGATAACAAAGATATCGTTGGAGGAGGGAATGTGAATGGTAGGTTCCTCAAGCATTACATTGTTTAAACAATCATCACCCCTCCCATTCATTATACATAATCATTTTTATGTTTTATTTTCTCATAAAGAAGTTGGAATAAAAGAAGTGTAGTTGAAGCCTGAGGTGAAGGCCCTGAGCTATGTTGACTCGATTTTGAGTTTTTTAATAAAGACTAGTGAATTCAGATCACACGAGTAGATCACAACCCAATGGATAGGCACTTGGTCTACAGTTCTTTGCTACATCGCAGGGAGGATAAAATCCCCATTTGGAGCCTATGTTATCACCATAAAAATTCTTAGATGGGCTCCAAGTTTTAGATTTAGTAGAGGGCTAGAGCAGTGTGGAGATGTGATAAATTTGGAAGACTAGGTCACATCTAGTGGAGAAGGGCCAATATAGCGGAGGCACAAAAGTTGATGGGACCTGGCGGGCCACAGATCTTAAACAACCCACATCAATGCTCAGGAGACATATCGGGCGAGGAAATAGCACGAAGGTTAATCGCTCAAGGGCGGGCTGGGTAAAATATCACGGTTTCACCTTGTAGACACGTGGTGCCACCAGAGGCATATTGGGATGAAAAGCGGTCTACCCAAAATCGTTTTGTCTCACCCCCGATATCGAAAAGCATGTATAAAAGGAGGGCCCTGGTCATTATTTTATGATATTTCAAATCATTCAAACGTTTGAAAATTGGCGCAAATGCTTCGTTCGAAAATGAATCTCAACAATGAATCAATCTTGCACATTATCCACTGATTCACGGGTATTTTTCGTCATGGCCATGAATCCTGTCATTTTATCTGTAACAGAGAAACACCCCACCTCTAAACAAGAAGACCTAATTGACAGGGACTCTGATGTATTTGACACAGAAATAACAGTCTCACCCATTTTCATATCCAAAGCCAATTTGTTAGACAATGTCGAAAAATGAATACCCTTCCTCGAAGCAGCACAAGCCTCAATTACCCCTTACGCCATCGAAGTCGATTTCCCTTTCCCAGAGTTCATAAGATGGTGTGTGGAACAATATTCACAAGAAGAAAAAGTCATTTTGAATAAGTTAGGGTCAGAGGTCTTATGTAAAATAGATATCTCGTCAATTCGATAGGCCCTCATTATACTAGAGTCTTCCCTCGCAGTGTCAGAGCCCTTCGAGGAAGAGAAACTAATCACAGTCTACAGAGAATGTCCCCTTGAAGTCAAAACCCTGTTTTTATAGACCATTGTTAAACCCAAACATCATTCTGAGAGGCTGTCGTTACCTATCAGTATAAGAGTCATGGTTATTGAGGTCTAGTGGGCCTGCTCCATACTTAGTCAAATTCTAGGATTGGATAACGACAAGTTTGTAGTAGAGGTCATGTTGGGTTTCCCGTTGACCTTTTTTCAGTTAGAGTCCAGACAGTCAGTCTGTATAAACTTTGAAGATTTCATCATCGATAATGTACACAATCTGTTGGTAAATTTCCAGTCACTGAGACACTTCAGGTATTACATGCATTTGCTGAGAATGTTCTTGGAAACAAGTAAGACAAAATTCCCTGAAGATGCATTCATCTCGACTGAATGCAAAAGGATCACAATGCTTATTTTTATAAATAAGATCATGTCCAAGGTTTATAGCCTAATCTTTAGAATGAACTTGCCAAGGGTTTTGGAAGAAATGAAAAGCTCTTTACAACCCAATCTAGAGAACAGGGTAGGAGATTGGATGTTGTTCATGCATTCTATTGTAATTTGGGTATATGGTTATCAAGAGGGACCCTAAATTTTATCGTTCTTCTTGATTCCCAGAGTCTTTTCCCTAGAGTTAATCAGACAAAGGATCATTTCAAAGACAAAGCAATTTCTAAAGATGCACAAAGCATATAACTTAAAGTTTCCCTTCATAATAGGACCCTTTGTGGTAAAGATTAGATCTTGTTTGCCTCAGATCCAGGCCAAGCTCAATGGATTTGGTTTTGCACAATTACAAGGGAGGAACTATGATCCACATCAAGTCATATCTAAGAGAATATTGATGAGCAGACAAGGCCCCTACGAGCATGAGAATGTTGAAGGATTTGATAAACTGGAAAATATGGAAACTTTTGCAAATATGGAAGTCACTTTGCAACTTGATCAAACACAAAAAATAGAGTCATCCCCTCAGCAGATCCAGACACAGAAAACTTCTCCAATATTGATTATTAAAGCCCCCAAGATGAGTATTTATAACAAGAGGAGCATTTCAGAGGCCTTAGGCACTAGTGGTCAGCAAAATGTTCTCAAGAAGGTGAAGATCACATAGTCCCCACATATAGTAAACATGGAGGAGGAAGAACCTAAGGAGAAAATGAACATGGAAATGGTGGAGATCAAAACCACAAATGAAGAAGCTAATACAGAGAGCATGCCACAGAGTGAAAGTAGCTCAAGGGATTTCAACAACAAGAAACATGTCTTTATCAAGACACCTAGGGAAATCTACCAATCCAAAGAAGATCTAGTGAATCAGTATGATGTGAAAGGAAATATGGCCAATAGTGAAATAAGATATTTATTACTCGAGGTAGAAAGAATATCCCAACACAAGTCTTCCCTATTCTCAGTCAGGGATGTAGAAATAAATACTTTTAACATAGCAATGGAAGATGATGATAAAGTGTCTGAAATCAAGTTGCATTATGAAAATATTGGTGCCCCAGACAAGGTAAAGTTCCACAGAAACACCAGTGACATGCTATATTCAGACTACCCAAGTCTAAGTTTGAGGGTTTAAATACTAACAACCCATACACTTAAATTAGATGGACAGTTGAAGCAGTAAAAAGCATCCAGCAAAGCCTGGCAGACCCAGGTCAAAAGATTGGAATCTGAAGGCCCTCAAGTGGTAAAATCTTCTTTAGATGAGAAAGAGAAGATGATCCAAAGCCTGAAGAAGACGTTGAAGATGTCTTCCACTAAACATCCATAGACAACAGATCTAGCTACTTTGGAGCAAGAAAAGGAGACATTCAGACATGAAGCACTAAATTACAAAGCCAAAGTATTGCAGCTGAAAAAGGAAAAAGAAATTTGGTCACAAGGAAAGGCAACAAAATCAAACATGGTGGATATTGTACCTTCTACTATAGAAACTGGATCAAGCATTGATGGATTGGTTCATGTTATGTCCCAAACAATCTTAAATACATGAGAGATCAAGGGCCTTAAGGAGGTCATAGAAAAGTTGTAGCAAGAGATGAAAATGAAGGATGAAAAGATGGCCCAATCCTAAAAGGAGAATCAAGATTTGCAAGAAAGGGTGAACAAGATGAAGATGAGGTTGAAGGCAAAAACATTGTTACAAGGAGATAAACATGTAATCTGAGATGTTGTTGCTGCTAAAGCTGCTAAGTTAAGGGTTTATCTAAATTTTATAAATGACAATGATAGTATGACTATCACTACCCGAAGCAGATGTACTGTTGTTAATGAGACACTGGAGAAAGATCCCTTGGAATGGTCCCAAAACGCTATTAATTTGCTAAATTCTGTGCCCACTGCTGATCTTTAGACCATTGGGGTAAAAGACAGAACTACACTGATCATTTGGACCAAGAGGATCATCACTAAGAACAATTTGCTCAAGTCGGTTCAAACCAAAGCTGTGCAAATGGAATAGAGTATACAAGATTTTAAGGATACATTTGAAAAATTGTTTATCAATGGCCTCCCACCATTTTGGGATGGTAAAGGGAAATTATATTATCAAGAGGAATACAATTCTCTCCTCACTTAGTACAGGATGGATCATTCAAAATTTGAAGGCCTGGAAGAGAACTTGAAGGGACCCAGTTTGGTGGGATGTTTGGCCGCAAAATTTGAGATTTTGAATCAATTTAAGACAGTTAAGACCGGGTTGGCAACTATGCCTTACACTACTTGCATTGATCTAGAGATTTTGATAAAGGAAATGATGGATTACGAGATTCCTTCTGACTCACAGTGGAAGGAGATCGTACGGTTGGGAAGAAAGAAATGCAGTTTTCCAGGGACCAGTAAGTAATATCCAGGCATCAACAAACTGGAAAGTTCGACAAAGATCAGAGCAAGACAGATAGCACAGAGGAAGCCGAGCAGTCAGAGAGATCCGTCCCTAGTTTATGAAACATTTTTTTTTAAATCATTGTAAATCGGTTCGCCTACCGAAACTGTTGGCTTGTAATCATTTTAGTCAGTTTTAGAAATTGAAACACTTTAGTTTCAACCATTTCAATCGAACTGTATAAGTAATAGGAGTTTTGAATGAATTAATATTGGCAGAAGTGCAAGGGCACGTTTTGGTTGTTTGAACTACATTGTAATTTTCTGGAGCTGAATTGAATACATATGCAAAAGCTTTTGAAATCTCTATGAAAAGATTCTAATGGTTGTAATATAAGTTTTTTCTTCTCTCATCATATGTATTTCCTATGTTCTTTATTTCCATTTGCACTGTCTTCTATTTAAATTGGATAGTTAAAAGATTAGAATTCATCTTGTGATGCTCTTGGCTTAAGCAATTTAAACTATGTGAATTTCTTCTTAACTAATTCAGAATTCATTTCAGTAATGCTCTGATGCAATTATTTGTTTTCTCCTTCTTCCTACACTCTACTTAAATTCAATTTATAACTCAGATTCATCGCCTCATTAAGACTTTATCCTCTAGAGAGTTCTACCTGCTGGTCATTGCTTTCATTCACTTTCAGAATTTTGAATCCATAGCCCTGAGTGTCCCTCCTCTTCCTGGCCAAAAACCTTATAAAAAACCCCCAAAACAAACCAAATCTAGCCATCGATTTCCAAAGAAATATCAAGTGACATGAGAGAGACCTGTCTGAGTTGAGCAGGCTAGTGCCTAAGCTCTAAATATGGTTGAAACAATTACCTTTGTCGTTTTTCTATCGGACGGTCAAAATTTACAGAGTGCTAAAAGGGTGGTCGTAGCATCTTCTTCAAATTGGAAAAGTCCATATTTCTTTATGACTTTAGCAGGATTGGTAGTAGATTGAATAGGGATTTGATGACTATAGATACTACCAATTATTGATGAAGCAGAAGGTTGCGAGGAGGAGGCACCTCTAGTGCCACTACCACTACCCTCAAATGTCATGTTGAAGATGATAGGTATGGGTGATAAGGGAGAACTGGAAGAATCAAAGAAAGTTTTCCTAAGAGCACTTTCTTGTGTTGATAAGACAATTTTCATCCTTCCTATTTCAAAAATAGGAGTAGCTTTACGGGACAACCCTCTTCTCCTTCGAGAGATGCAAGGATTAGAGGACATGAAAATAAATACCAAAGATGTAGGAAACAAGAGGTTATTGTTTATTTCTCGGTTGCCTTTGCCTGGCTTCCCAATGTTGACAGATATTGATTTCCCTTTCAATTACTTCCCAAGAGCGCTCAAGTTCAGCACGAGCACTAGCAGTTTCTAAAATAATGTTGAATAAGGTCAATGCAGTGCTGGTTTGGTCATCAAGACTATTTCCAATATTGGGTTGTCTTGTAACATGTACTGTCATGGAAAAATTCAGTCAAAGAGTAATCCGATAAAATATAAAAATAAAAAACAATTGTGATACAATCAACCAGAGAGATTTGGAAGATCTCCCTAGTATGGTCTCCAAAACAATGTTGAGGAAAAGGTATGAGGAACCTTACTAAAGCATTTTCAGATATTGTTGGGCTAAGGAAAGATAGTTGGGAATGTTACTCGAGGTTTATAGCTTAAAAATAAAAGAAACAATCACTTAATTCGCAGGTATTAAGTACGAGAGACCAAGGATGGTTCTTCATATATTATATGTAACTGTGCAAAATAAGTAAACTTAAATAGAAATTACATGAGTATGTACATGGAGATAAAAGAAAACTATGAACCAAATCATCAAAATACATATGTGAGATTGAAATCATAAGTCTGATATTTATATCGATTTCATTATGAGATACAAAGTTGATTTCTCTTTACAAACCCATGCGAGGGTAGGGACAAAGTTAGATTTAGAAGCATCCGATGGGAACCATACAATAAGACTCTAACAACAAAAGAAAATTGAAGCTAAAGATCTGTATCAACTTTCCACAAAATGTTGTCACTTGACTCTGCAAAATATTATTTATCAGTCATGAAATTTAATTCATAAATAGACAAGAACACACAGACCGCCAAAGATAAATCATACACCTTTAAAAACGAACTGCTGAAATATATGATTAAGTTTTGAATCCTGCTGCCTTCAATAAGACCCTGTTGTCATCAATATGGTTAATGATAATTTTTCAGTGAGCTATGGCTCATGTATTTCTTTAAATTTTATGTTTCAAAAATTACTTCAACCATAACTACTACAACAACCAAGATCACAAGAAGAAGATCCATGTACAAGTACACAAGAAGTATCCTGGGAAACCCTTCATAACAAGGGAAGAGAACCCAACCAATCCTTTGCTATATTCCTCAATAGAAAGACATCCCACACCATCACCAAAAATAACACACAAGAGGGTGTTGCAATTCTCATAATTTCATACCACGACTTCTAAAATCATGAGATGACACAATGAAAAGTGTGTTTCCTCAATGGGGATTCACCTTTATTTATATAAGACTTGTCACATCAAATGATGTGTCTATTGGTACAATAGGGCCGACCTCAATAACTCAAAACATAATTAATAATTTCCATATTAATTATCTTTTACATTAATTATTAATCACATTAAGGTGGGGCCGACCTGTACCCTTTACATTACAATTAGGGTTACATGTAGGTGCGACTCTTGAAAAATATAGCAAGGGATATTATACACCCACTAGTGCTCATCCACTAGGGGCACATCCATAGGGATGTCCATATCCCTGGCTCACTACATTACAAAGAAGAACCAGTTCTTCACACGTTCACCTGTGCTCATCCATAGGCACATCCACTCAACAAATCTTCTTTCCCTATGTCTCACATAGGATAATCATCTAGAGTTTCTCATCAACTCTGTTTCTTAGAGGAGGTTAATACATTGTCTTCATTTCTGTTCTCATGATGATGCACCCAACACTTTGGGATTTCACACGTTCACCTTGTGCTCAACCACATGCACATCTAACTCAACAGTTCACCTTTTCCCACTGGAGACTCATCTAGAGTTATTCTCAACTCTCTAAATGGAGGAGGTCATCTCTATGTTCCAGTTCTGACTTAGATAGGAACCACGTACCCTTCTTAGGGGATTTCTCTCAGGTTTGTAAGCTAGAGAAAGACTCACATAGTTGCAATGATCCACATCTCACAGGTTTGTAAGCTGGAGAATGTCTCACATAGTTGCAATCATCAACACTCCCTCTCATCTAGGGAGGAATTCTTGATCATGACAAGTCTCACATGGATGTACTTTGAACTTTGTCTTGGCTGGTGTCATCAACACTCCCTCTCAACTAGGGAGGCATTATTCACCAAGTTAATTTAGTGAAGGTGTCTACAATCTTCTCATGTGTAGGAAGGTACTTCATGTGTACTATTTTTCTTTGCATCATATATTTGATATAAAGATATTTCATCTCACCGTGTTTCGATCCATCAAGAAACACTGGGTTCTCAAAGAGATTTACACAAGGCTCTTGGTTATCATCATAAGATCCATCTCATGGTTAAGTAAATATGTCAGAAGCTTGTGAAGCCATATGGATTCTCACATTCGATGCTATATACTCTGCTTCTATGGTACTCAAGGCTAGAGAGTTTTGTTTCCAGCTGCATCAGGAAATCATGGAAAAATTCACGGTAAGACAACAACCAAATGTTCTCTTCTGGTCCACTGTACTCTCTGCTCAATTTGTATCAGCATATCCTGCAAACTCAAGTTCACACTTGATCTAAAAATAAAGAAGACTTGTATTCTTGAAAATATTTGCAAGTTTAATTTTATGTGTTAAAATGCAAATGGATCAATTTTGCAACACAACTTTTATATAAATTACTCATTCAAGATGCATATAAACAACAACATAAACAATGAACATAAAACACATAACACTGCAAATGATAAAGGAGTTCACCCCTCTCTTGGGCTACATCTCCTGGTCCAACTTCCAATGGATCTTTTGTATTATTTGCTCAAAGTGCTCAAAAGTGTGTTTTAAAATGCTCAAAGTTCCAAATAGACAACTCCAATGGCTTCAGAACGTCCAAAAACCCCTAGCTGGGATTTTTTGGCACCTCGTTTGGCCAAAAACTGAAGAAGATAGGCTTCCCGGAAGTTCCCCTTCAAACTTGCAATCTCTGGATCGCCAAAATGCACCCTTTGTTGGCTCAATCTAGCCCCCATGCATATTTAAGCGTTAAAAATCAGCATCGGATGCAACCGCACAAACGATGCAAACTGTAGGACGATTATGGGCGCACCTAGCCCCTAACCGCCAAGGCCGAGGTCATGTGGTCCATGTGACCACGCGCAAATGCAAATGAGGCTCCGTCCCAAAGGCTGATAGAAAAGGGACAAGTGGAGGCATTGGTTATAACCATTTTAAACCAAATACAAAACCAAATTGCGTGCGCCAATAGTGTGACCATGGGTCATATGATATGGTATACACGACCGGGGGCTGGGGCTAAGCCCCAGCCCAGACCCCCACGCCAACACACAGCAACTCAAATTTAAATTTAGATTAAACCATATATATAATAAGGAATACGATGAGTCGCATTGGTAGCACAGACTTTGCAAAGGCTATACATGTGGGTGGAGGTCACGGGGTCAAATCCGGTGGACTCCAAATAAGTTTTATACAAGCAACCAATAACAGGGTGCCACATGGCAGCCCATGATTGGGCCACATGGCACCATACAACCAACCAAATACTGCCATGTGTCACAATATCATTCATCCACATCTGCCAACTATCTTCCACTCAGCCTTGCCACGTGTCGTACGGACTACCACATCAGCATCCATACGGACTGTACGGACTGTACAGTCAACATCCCTTTTTTTACCTGTTTGTCATTTTGAACAGAATGCGATATCTCTCGCTCCTGATGTCCGTTTGAACCCAAATGAGTTGCGTTGGGTTCGTAACGATGAGGCCTACACTCTCATTTGATTTGAAGTGATTCTGAGCACTTTGAATTTTGAGCAAAGTTTGATCCCCTGGATCACACCTCCCCATTGGAAAGCTTTTGGGCCTCCAAAAGACTATTTTCAATCTATCTGAAGATGAGGGTATAGCTCCCTCACCTTTCCAACCTCAATCCACTTGGCTTTGATTGGATTTGTACCTTTAAGACCAACTCGAAGATACTCCACATTTCCTTGTTTTGAAGTTCACATTCTCCTGTCAAGGATTGTGTCTTCAAGCAGTTCTGTAAGATAT